>PVKM010031241.1:0-16907 GCA_004027735.1 Carollia perspicillata | reverse complement strand
CCCCCAGGTGAATTTTATTGTCAGTTATTAGAAAATAAAAGGTGAGAGGACAGCCAGCTCTCAGGTGGGGAGAACTGTTTGGCAGTTTCCTATCCAGTTAAACTTTCACTTACGTCGACCCTGAGAATCAGCGTACCAGTGAAGAAGGGCTCCTGGTGGCCGATGGGGTTCAAATTTTTAAAAAGGGCCCAGCAGCCATTGCTAAACAGGGGCTTCCTTTGCAAATCCACACTTCAGAGAGAAGACTGTACTGAACTGCCTGCCTGTACTGTGTCTCTGCCATTTGAGCAGCCCTTATAATGGAGTTTCTGGAATCCTCTTTCAACCAATAGGACTGAGGCTTTCTCTGTCCAATTGGAGCTGTGCTGCTGTAATAGCCTCACCAGCATCTTCACCAACCAATCAGAGTGGCTCCATTCTGACCAGACAATAGTTTCTGGACCAAACTGTGAGGATTTGGAGTCCGCATTTGCATGAGGACAGACCAATCAGGAACCAAGGATGGGGATTTCTCTATAGTAGGCTTGCCTTTGGCTCAGGGAGCAAAATTTCAATTGCTATTGAAGACTGTGTTTTCCTGGCTCTTGCCCTGGCCAGGAAGAGCCATGCTATTCCACTATTGGGCTGTATCACAGTTGTGCTATTCTGCAGCCAAGCTATATTACAATTGAGCTGTTTTTACTCAATAAGAGTCTTTCCCCCTTCACCAAATCCCAAATTGGAGATGCCTGTTGTCATTGAATTGGCAACTGTGATCTTTGGCTGACACCATACAACCCAGCAATCACCCTCTTGGTCCTTCCCCACAGAAATAAACATTTATGTCCACCAAAGACATGCACAAGGAAGGATGGTTTAAGATCTGTATTCATAATGGCCTGGACTGGGAACACCCCAAATGGCCAGTTACAGGAGCATGGATAGATGGATTGTTGTATGGTACTTCCACACAATGGACTACCTGGAAGCATGAAGTATCAACACGTACAACACAGGTCGAGTGAATCTACCAGACCTGCCGAGTGAGAAAAGCCAGATACAAAGATTACAGATTCTACTTACATAAAGTTCAAGAACACAACAAACCAATCTGTGGTGATAGAGATCAAACAGTGGCTACCTTTGTGGGTGTGTGCCTATGTATGTGTGTGGGGGGTGTTCTACAGCTTTATGCAAGAGTGGGTACTTGTGTGTGCGTAAGTTCTTCTCCCTCACAGGGCGCAGGGACACTTCCCAGGGCGGATGCACAGAGCAGAGTTTAGCTGCATTTGGGGCCCACTTGAGGGGCATTTGCATGCTTGTTTCTTTGTTTATTATTTCTTTCAGATGTACATTATACTGTACATTGACATACATACAATAAAGTGAGCACATCTTTTTTGTAAATGGAAGGGGTTTCTTTAAAGATTTTTTTTTAAAGACAGAGAGGAAGGGAAGGAGAAGAGAAGGAGAGATACATCAATGCGTGGTTGCCTTTCATGTGCCCCCATCCAGGGACCTGGCCCCGCAACTTGACTGGGAATCAAACCAGCAAACGTTTGTTTCTCAGGCCAGTGTTCAAGCCACTGAACCACACCAACCAGGACTCAAGTGAGCACATCTTAAGTGTTCAGCCCATGAATGCTTACATGTTCACATTATTTGCCCTTGTGCACAGTGCTGTTCTAGGTCCCTGGAAATGGAACCCAAGACTATAAAACACAGACCCTGTTTGCATGGATTTTATAATCTGGGATGGGAGATATGACAGTAAAAGGCAGAACAGAAAGTTTTCATTCATTAATTTGTTGTGTGCTTTTTGAGAACCTACCTTGTGCCAGACGCTGAGCTAGGCATTAGAACTGTAGCAGGAAACCAGATCCAGTCCTGCCCTCTTGGTGCTCAAAGTCTAGTCAAGTTTGAGAGAGTAGCACAGTGAAAGGTTACATGTAGCTATTCCACCTCCTAAATATTTCCCACATTCATTCTCTTCTACTCCCGCTGACCCTGTACTTACTACATGTTCCTACATTCTTTACTCTCTGGGCTATAGCAGTAGTTTCCTGATTGATCGTGTTTCCAGTTTTCTACCTCTGATTCATTCTTCAGACCAACAGCCCTTATCTTCATCTTTTAAAAAATGAGTTAATGTTCTCTGTTGCCCAGGCAATTCCGGTGTTGACCCTCACTTAAAGGGTCTATATTCTGACCACAGGTAAGTTCTTTAAATACCCCGAGCCTCATATGTGTTTTCTGTAAAATGGAGATAAAATAATAATTATACCATGACAACACCCATCTCCCTAAAGAGGCTGAGCTCTAATCTGTCATATTAGGTATTCATATGTATATGCTAAACCTCCACATACACCATCTATTTAATCCTCCCAATCATTCTCATCGCTTACTACTCTCATCTCTCTGCACTACCCAGTGTTTGTGTTCACGGACACACCCATGGCTGTCAAGGCCCTGAGACTCTACCCTGAGTGCCTGTCTGGAATGCCCTCCCTCTCCCTCCTCCTGACTGGGTTTTAATCAGCCCAGGCACTGCTTCCTCTAAGGAGCTGTCCCTGAAGCTGCATGTGCAGCTGTGTGCCCTAGACTGGATCTCCACAGTACACTGGATTGAATTTGTCTGTCTGCCTCCTGTTCCTCTGCTTACTCAAGTATAAGCTCCTTCCAGGCAGGCTTGAATCAAATGCTTCTGTATAACCCCAGCTGTGGACCCGTCCTGTGCAGGCAGGGGCTGGATGTGTCCACTGACTTGAGCAGAACATGCCAAGGATTTTCTTAAGGGAAGTGGCTGTTGAGTTGGCCTTGAGGCATAGGTATGACTTTTAAAAATTGTTCTAAAACAAGTTGTACATTCACACAATACCAAATCCAAAGGGAACCAAAAGGCTTACAGTGAGAAGTAAAAGTAGGTCACCTCTCAACCACCCAGCTCCCTCCCTAGAGGCCACCACTGGTATCAGTTTCTGTGTATTCTATACAAGCAAGAATTGTTTGTCTACCCCACTACACACACACACACACACACACACACTTACTTGGCACAGATTTAAACCAACAGAAATTTGCGATAATAGTACAATATATACCCTTTGCTTAGATTCACAAATTAACAAGCATTATATCATGTAATGCTCACAACAACCATACAATCATGATGCCAATTGTGTAGATGATGAGGTCACTGAGGCAGCAGGCAGGTGAAGTGACTTACCCAAGGTCACAGAGTTAGTGAAGAAGGGTAGAGCTGTTCTTTCTCCCTCAGGCTGCTCAAGACTTTGATCCACCTTTCCTTAGTTCCCTTTGGAGGACAGTATCTTACTAAATTGGTCTACCACCCTGAGATATTCACCAGATGATCAGTGGAAAAGTACACAGCTCTGGAAGCATTTGCTCATTTGCTGCTTCTCCTAGAACCTTCCCATTCCCTAAGCAACAGCTGCTGTTGCTGCCACTGACACATGCTTCAATGTCACCTCCTCTGTAAGGGCTGAGTTAGCTCACCCCCCCTGTTTAAAGACTTCAGTGGTTGACTCCTGGCTGCCGGCAAGATGATATTTATAGGCCTGAGGTTGGAATTCAAGGCCCTAAATGATCTGGCAGTCATGAAGTTTTTTAGCCTCATCGGTCCTACTCCTTCTTCCTCAACCTCTCACCATCTGCTTAAATGTCCCTACCCCCTTGAAGCACCCTTATATTCCCAAAGAGCGCATTTCCCCCTCTTTGGGCTCCGGAATATTCTGCCTGTGCCTCCTTTACATTCTTCTCCAGGTGGTCTTTTGGTCAGGAGACTAAACAAGTTAATTCGAGAGTCTGAGCCTTAATTTCTCCAAGCACCTAATGGGGGTGAGAAGTCCTACTTCAGGGTCTGGCGCAGAGTCAGCCCTCACTAATCTCCCATATTAGAACTGACAGCTCTTGGAGGCCGACGTCTTCTTTTAATCATCTCTTGAAACCCTACCTCCTCTTTCTTACCTTTTCTGCGCCGCAATTTCCTCGTGTGTAAAATGTGGATGACAACGGAGAGACTGTGCAACTTTAATGGATATCAAGCTCTTTGGAATGCTGAGTATGATTTCTACGATGGAGGTGGGAGGGCTGGCACATAGTAGGTGTTAAAGCAATCCGTTCCAGGCTGGGCTCGGATGTCCAGATGGGCACCGTAAGGCAGTGTTGGAAGAGGTTCGTAGAGAGCCTGCCGGGAGGTCTATTCCACCCCTTCCCTCCTGCCGGCTCCCGCCCCCGCCCCCGCCCCCGCAGCTGTCAGGACCGTGCTGGCCGCGGCACCAGTCCACCAAACCTGAACGTCCCATCCCGGCGCCCCACCTTCCTCGCTTACACAAGTTACCTTACGCCCGGCTGCCCTTTGTCCCCGCCCCTGGTTTCCATTGGCCGAGGGGTTTCTTTGTTAGCTGAAGCTCGGAGCTGCCATTGGTCGACAGGGCCTCGGTTCGCTTCCTGTTGCGGCCACGCCCCGCACGCTGCCCGTCTGGCTTCCTCCTCCTCTGTGCCCGCCCACCCGCCCGCCCCTCCCCAGGAGTGTGCGAGGCTCCGCTACCATTTGCTGCGGCCGCGGGGCGCCCGGAGCACTGGCGGCGGTACCGACTGCGGGAACCCGCAGCGACCCCGTACCTGAGAGGCGGGCCCGAGCGCGGGGAGGCGGCGGGCCCAGAAGGCCGCGTCCATGGGCCCGCGACGTCCGGGCGGTGGCTGTACGGGCGGGCGGCGGGGACCGCGCGCTCTGTGAGGGCCTGGGGCTCAGGGCCCGGCGAGGAGGTGCCCGGGCGCGCCGTGCCTCGCAGCGCCGTCGTGCGAGGAAAGGCCCGGCCCGCATCCCCGCGCCCGCGAAGCCACCGTGACTGCTGCGGACGCGCTCGGGCCTGTGTTTGCGGCCCGGCTGTGAGGCGGCGGCCGGCGAGGGCTTGCCGCGGCGCCCGCTCTGCCCCCGGCCTCAGTCTCCCAAGCCCTCTGTGCATGGTGCCGCCGCCCCTCCAGCCGTCATCCGCCGCGGAGCGCGCCGGACCGGGCCGTCGGGCCTCGCCGCCGCGCCGACAATGTCGGCGGCCAAGGAGAACCCGTGCAGGAAATTCCAGGCCAACATCTTCAACAAGAGCAAATGTCAGAACTGCTTCAAGCCTCGCGAGTCGCATCTGCTCAACGACGAGGACTTGACGCAGGTGAGCGGGCTGGGGTCCCAGGGCTGCCCGGGCGACGGAGACCCGGGCCCCGCGCTGTGCGGCCGTCGTCCCCGGCGTCCCCGTTGGGCTGGAAGTTACCAGGCGTGCGGACGCCGCGCTGGGTGTTTCAGGAGGTCAGCGGAGGAGGGCGGGAGCGCCTCGCCCGGGGCGCCGGCGCCTCCCCGCGCTCCTCACCCCCTGGACCCGACGCCTGGAGACCACAGCCCTGCTGCGGAAAAGAGAGCGGACGGTGCCCTCTTCCCCAGGCGGGCGGGCGTGGGGTACATCTGAAGGCTCCTAGGGAAAATAAAGGAACAGAAAAAATGTGTATGAGTCCTTGGGGGGGAGGGAGAGGGTGGAGTTGCGGGGAGGTCGAGAAGTGTATTGATAGACTCGGAACAAAGGGAAAATCCTCAAGTGTGCCGAAAAATAACATCCTTTCCCATTCCCATAGCCCCGCCGTGTGATTCATGCTTTTTGGGTGACTCAAAAACGCCTGGTTTTTCTTAGTTAGGAACAAAGCGCTTTAGGATGTTTTGCTGCTTTACCGGACCCCCGCAGAGTCTGTTTTAGGACCGAACTGAGACTTGTCCGCCCAGAGAGGAAGCCATAGTCGGCCGGGGGACTGTAGCTTCCCCTTGTCATACCCGGGCTGTCCTCTTTCTTTGTCGTTGTCGCTGTCAGTGGTTCGAGAGGTGAGGGGTCCTGAAGTCTGCAGAGGAGGGTCTTGCTCTTGAACTTAAACTGGAGGCCGTAGGGCTGGGGCTCCCCCTCCCCCCTCCCGGCCTCGACCGGCCCAGCTCTCCAGTCTCTTGGCAAGGAATGAGGACACCTGTGGGTCCTGCGGTAAGTCGGTTGGCTTTTTGCTTTATCTGTCAAAGGAGGTCTTTAGGATAGTTCAGTAGCTCCCGAACCTGCCTCAGTCACAGTCTTTAAAAATAGAGTCCTGTCCTCCCACCCTCCATCCCTGGAGTGCTGTAGGAGGTGAGGGAATTTGGATTGGTAGCAGCTCCCCAAGAAGTTGGGCTGTTGTCCCCACTGGCGTTTGGAAGCCTTGCTGCCCGAGCTGCCTGTGTTCCTGGGTTCTCTGGACCTCTGGCGGTCTTTGGGACTTCCAGATTTGTTGGATTTCCTGCAGCAGCCTTGTCTGCATCCCCTTGGGGTAAGTCTGTGTGCCTCCTTGCCCTCTCCACCAGTCTCCCTCCTTTGCCGAGCTTCCTTTCGTGCTCCTGAATGAGGAGACCAAGGGAGCTCCTTGTCCATTTCCTTCTGAGTTGGGAGGACTAGTTGAAGCCCCTACTCTTTCAGAAGAACCCTTAGAAAGGAAATAATGCTTTGAAGTGCACCCCCCTGGCTGTTTTTAATGCTCCTTAAGTGCTCACAGGGTTTGACCTGTTTATGTCGTGGCTGAGGAGCGTGGAGAGTTGTGTGTGGCAGGGCAAGAGTTTTGTCCTGGGACTTAGTGCCTTCCTCCGAGTTCAGGTTCCCAATGGCCAGGAAAAGAGTCCTTTCATTAAAAAAAAAAAAAAAAAGCTTAACCCAATGCTGAAGGCTGCAAAGTCATAGGATTGTTAGGATAGAAGAGCCAGGTCAGCTTGGGAAGGGTAGAACTGCTTTCTGGTAGGGTGTTCTGGGTTGTGGGTTGGGCTTATAAAGGGAGATAACCTCTTCTTGACTGGATGCCGTTTTCTGGGAAGCAGTTTATGTGGTGGTGAGGACCGTGGACCAGGAGTCCTTGCTTCTAGTCTTGGCTGTCACTTTCAGCTTCATGACCTTGAACAGTCCTTTTGTCTTTGTATAGTTCATTTCTTTTTCTATAAGTTGGGAGTAGAGATCTCTAGCTTACCTCACTCACCAGGCTATTGTGAAAGGAACGACCGATATTAGACTTTTTTCTTTTTACAATTTAAAAAACAAAAACCACCTATAGAATAGTAAACTTGGATTTTGGAAGTTCCTGACCTTGGCTAGTGTTCTTTTCTTTTTTCTTTTTTCTTTTCCTCTTTAGAGAGAAAGAAGATGAGAGAAAAACAATTTGTTGTTCCACTTACTGATGCATTCATTAGTTGATTCTTGTATCTGCTCTGACCGGGGATTGAACTCACAACCTTGGCCTGTGGGGACAATGCTCTAACCAACTGAGCTACTCACCAGGGCAGCAAGGGTTATTCTGAGAGAGTTTACTGGTTATTTCAGGCAACTGCCAAAATTGGTAAATTGGATACTTATTTTCTGATCCTTAAGCTTAGATAAACTAGAATGGAATCTTCATATTTGGATTGAATCTGTTAAGGAACTTTAAAAAATCTATTATTTTAGTCAAAGAAGTGGGGTCATGAATTTAAAGTACTTTCCTCTTTCACTGTACTGACAGTTGAATTGTGGGTTTTAAAACAGACCTGAGTTTCAGGGTACAACTGGAAAGGTAGTTCCTGAAATAATGAGTGATGTTGTTTGTGCTGGGTGAGATTAGGTCAGCCTTCCACCTTCTGGGATCTTTCAGGAAGAAACTGCTCTTGAAAAGAGGAGGGAGACTCAGGGCTGTTGCCAACAGCCTTAGCTGCTTGCTGCTCTCTGCATCTGTTGTGTCCCCCTACCCCCCTTATTATTCTCATCCTCATGGCTCCTTTAGAAAACCTCAGCCAATTGATTCCCATTAGTCTCCCCCAAGTCCCTGCTTCCTGCTCCCTTCCCTGCCCTGAGTTTATTTTAGACCATCAACACTGGAAGATAGGTCAGCGATAATTGAGGCTACCCCCTCTCTAGGAGGTGAGGGGCACTGAGATCCGTGAGGCAGTGAGATGGGCTTTTGCCCTGGGATGTCATCATCCCAGGGGCAGACATTTCTTTGAGACTTGACCTTATTTCCACAGCTGTGGATTTTGTTTGCTTTCCCCCCAGAGAGGTGCAGAAACCTTTTCCAGGAACAGCATCATAGAATCAGACCTGGAAGAGATTTAAGATCAGCTGAACTACTTTTAACCATGCTAACACTGAACCTCAGAGAAGGGAGCAGCTTGCCCAGTGCAGAAACACAGTCAGGATTCTTCACTCCCCTACTAATATTAAGGGTCTACAGTGGCCATCCCATAAACACATGGTGAGGAGAATCATGTCAAGATGATTATGTTACAAAAGAGGTCTTGGAGGCCAGGCCTTGGGTATCCCACCAGGAACTTTGAGATTACTGATTCGGGGCAGAGGAGTTCCTTACTCTTTCCTCCCCGCTGGAATTCAGAGTGATCCAGGATGAGTAATGAGCAGCAGCCCCTTGTTACTTATCCTGACACCCTCCAGCCCCAGCTCCTGCTCACAGGCCAGCATTCACCCTTCAGCTCCCCTGGGCACTTCTCTGCATATAGATGGACTCCAATGCTCAGGTAGAGCCTTTTTTAACTGCACCTGTATGGACCTATTTGCGGCATTATTTTGTTCTGGTTAGTAACATGTCTTACATCTCTTTTTATGGTATTAAATAAAAATGTACTGAGATCATTCTGGGTTTTGCTGTTATAAACAGTACATGCTTCAGCGAACAGCTTTCCAAATGCTTTTGGGTATATGTGAGCCTACGTGAATACAAGGGTTTCTCTGGGGGCAGATACTTAAAAAAAGAATGACTGGGTTGACATCAAGTGCATTACACTTTTTTATAGATTTCACCAAACTGCCCTTCTAAAACGTCTGTGTCATACCATTGCCAGGGTTGGATATTATCAAATGATTTAATTGTTTAGTATTTTCCCTAATTACCAGTGAGGTTAAGCCTCTTTTTATAATATTTATTGAATGCATTTTATTTCTTTTGTGCATTGCCAGTTCCTATTGTTTGCTTGTTTTTTAAATTGGGTTAGTTCCTCCCCTCAACCCCCATGGTACCCCCAGTGATTTGTAGGAGCTTTCTGTATATACTCTAGGTCAGGGGTCCACATACTTTTTCTGTATAAGGCCAGATAGTAAATATTTTAGCCTTTTAGGTCATATAATCTTTGTGGCAGCTATGGAACTTTGCCATTATAGTGCAAAAGCTGCTTTGCACAGTCGCTGTAGACAATACATAAACTAATGAAAAATGGCTGTTTCCAATAAAACTTTATTTACAAAGCCAGGCAGTTGGCAGGAGTTGGCCCGTGAGCCATAGTTTGCTGACTCCTGCTCTAGATGTTAACATGACACTTGACTTTTTTAATTTTTATGTATTGTTATTTCTCTTTGTCATATGGTAGTTTTAAACATGAGCACAGTTAAATTTTCATGTGTCCCTTTATACTTTGTAGTTTTAATCTCATGCTTATGAAGTTCTTTCCAAGATTATAAAACAAATGCTTTTATGCATATGCTTGTAACAGCACTATTCACAGTAGCCAAAACATAGCAACGGCCCAAATGTTCACTGATGGGTGAATGGATGAACAAACTGCGGCATACCCATACATTGGAATGTCATTCAGTTTAAAGAGGAATGAAGTACCGAGACCTGCTATGACATGATTGAACCTCGAAAACATGATGTAAAGTGAATTGATTTAATTTACATGAAATATCCAGAATGTGTAAACCCGCAGGAACAGAAAGCGTATTAGTGGCTGTCAGCGTTCTCGGGGAGGGAGGAACAAGGAGTGCTTGCTGATGGGAGCAGGGCTCTGTTCCAGTGGTGATGGAATGTTCTAGAACTAGATGGGAATGCTGGCTGCATAATATTGTGAATGTGCTAAATGCCGCTGAATTGTTCACTTTAAAATAGTTAATTTTATATTACGTGAATTTTACCTTAATAAAAAAAATGTACAAAGATCACAAGGGCACGTGCGTGCATACACACCCAAATCCCAAATCTCCCGTCTGCTTCTTGTACCTTTTGGAGTGAATATCTGATGGTTGGTTTCTAGTGTCTCTAGCTTAAGAACTGGCAACTTTTTTTTAGGTGGCAGATAGTAGATACTGTTTTAGGCCTGTGGTCCCCAACCTTTTTGACACCGGGGACCGCTTTCATGGAAGACAGTTTTTCCACTGTGGGGGGAGGCAGGGTTGGGGAGGTGGCAGAGTGGAAACATTAGGCACTTGCTCCCTGCCACCAGGCCCCCACCCCTCACCTCCTGTTCTGCGGCCAGTTCCTAATATGCCGCTGGCCCAGGGGTTGGGGACCCCTGTTTCAGGCTTTGTAGACCAACAGGCTACATCAAAGAGTTGACACAGTTACTTATATAGTATAATACAACCATTTAGCAATATAACAGCCATTCTTGGTTTTGGGCCTTAAAAAGCCAGTGGACTAGATTTGGCCTGCCAAACTTAGCTTGCCAACCTCTGGGTTAGACCAGCTATTTAATGTAATTTAAAATTTTTTAGTTGCCATATTCAAAAAATAAAAAGAAACAGGTGACATTAACTGTATTTTACTTAACATACCCAAAATATTATCATTTCAATAGGTAAAGAAGTTATGTGCAATTTTACCTTTATGACACCTTTTAGTTCAGACTAGCCACTTTTCAAGGCTCCACAGCCACGAGTGACTGGTGCCGATAGTATAAGACCCGGTAGCTGTCACTGCAGCAGCCTGGTCCGTCGCCCGGCTCTTTAGACCCCAGGGCGAAGCCCAGGGTGGGCAGGCTGTGCTTGCGAGTTTCTCTCTTCCATGGGGCGTTATACAGACACTGGTTGTCTTGATACTCCTGTTTGTGTCCCTCACCCTTTTAGTGTTTTTTTTTTTTTTGCCAACTTTTAGGGGTTCTTTCCTTGAATGTTACATTATTTTTCGTGGTTCTTTTTAGTGTGGTTGAGAGCTCTGGGCCTCCCATACCTGCTCTCCATCCAGGGATGGACGAGAGGAGGGTGCTGGGCAGGGCCAAGCTGTCCTGTCCTGTGGACAGTGAGAACCTGGGGGGCCGGCTGGTGTGCCCCTCTAGGCCCGTTGCTGGATGTGGTGACTGCATCTGACACAACCCTTTGTCTTTGCTGAGTGTTTTGCAGCTGTATCCTAGCTGCCCCCCCCCCCGACCCCCGCACTGCATTCTAGCCTGCTACTTGACCTTTGTCTCCAAATTCTTTTCCCCTTGCTACGCAGAAGGACAACAATGGAAGACCTATGTTCTATTCTTGGCACAAACCGTGCAGAGTGGCCCAGGAAGGTCAATTATTTTCTCTGTGCCTCGGTTTCCTGCCCATAAAGCAAGTGCCCACACATATTTTGAGTACTGGGAGTGATGTGCTGTGCTAATGGAACGAAGGGAGAGTGCTGGCCAGGTCGGTGGATGTCTCTGAGCCCCCTTTGTGGTAGTTGATACTCCAGGAAGCATCCCGAGGACCATGCCTGTGGGGATAGCCTTTCTTTGGGCTGTCTCCTTATTACTTAGGACTCTGAGGTTGATTAGCGGAAATAAAGAAATTTCACTTGGAATATTTGTCTTTAAATTGTTCCCAGGCTGCCATTCAGCTTTGAAAGAGAGGAGAGCACATTGCAACCAGGGAAAAGAGACACAGGGAGGTAACTTACTGTGACCCCATAATGCTGTGTGGGGGGAGGGTGGGTGGGCAGGGAGAGGTGTGAAGAGCACTGGATGCTAATTTGGAAGCATTCAACCTGAGAAAACAGGCTTTTCATTTATCCTTGGACACTCACTCTCCAAGCCTCACTTTCCCATATTAAATGACTGAGTTGGACCATGTCAGTGGTTTCCAAACTTTCATTAAGTCTTGGAGTCTTTTACTCAAAGGAATTGCATGAGGAAGTGCCTTGTATGAAACAAAAGAGAGCGACACAGTTCTGGGCTGCGTGGGGTAGGAGCCTGGAGCTCGGCTCCTTGGTTGGCCACCTCTGCTTCTCATCCCTGCGGCCTTCTGTCACTTCTCTGTATTTTGTGGTTCTTCCATTTTTAGCCTATGAGGTTTCTGTGCAATCATCCGAGGTGGTTTCACAGCTGCCCTGGGATGGAACCCCTAGATGCCCAGCCCCACTGCTCCCATCATATTATCACTTTCTTTGGGAGTGAGAGAGCCAGTGTGTTGATTCATTGGCATTTTGTCTCTGTAGACTGGAACTGGAATCTTCCAGGCTATTCACTGTTTTTTTTTCAGTCAGGGTCATCCTAGTTCACTTGAAACCACAGCCTGTTTTTTGCCCGGAACTTGTAAGCCTCTGGGTCCTTCCTCTCCCCAAGCTCAGTTTGGCATTTGCATGTTGCCCTGACTGGACAGTGGTCTGCCCAAGTCATCGGGGCTGCCGGCAGCAAGAGGGAGCACAGGGACCTGTCGAGTCCTGAGCCTCTGCTGCACTGAATCATTCTATCCTTGACAACTGGGGAGGAGAGTGGGGCTGGTGGCGGGATGGCCACCAGAGAGGTTGGGTGGCCTGCTCAAGGTCACTTAGCTGCCTACCTATGGGGCTGCAATACAGAACTCGGTCCCATGAAGCTTTAGGCCAGTGTTCCTGTGGCCAGGAGTCTGTCCTCCCTCTCCTTGGGAAGGCCACTTTGACTTGTAAACTTGTACTGTTTCTGTAGAAGGCTGGGGTATTGCAAAATAAATCAGAACTATTTAATGGACTTCCAATTTCTAGCCATGGGAGCAGGGACCTGCAGGGACAGTTTAACTCTGTCCATTAAGCAAGTGAGAGGTTGTCCCCAGTTAGCAGATGGAACCACTGAAGCTCAGAGAGATTTGGTGACCTGCCTAGGCCATTGTGGGTTTTTCCAAAGTCTTGTTTGGCCTCCCTGTCTGATAACCTTTGCTATAAAAAACAGGGCTTTACTCTGACTAGATTTTCTTCGTTGCTAGGGTATGTAGGGCTACCTGTGTGGGGAATCTGGCAGTTCAGGACATTTTGCAAGCCCTTGTGCAGGTGCTGAAATCTCTTCAGCCTTGGGGTATCCCATATTCCCCAGATGGGCTGCTGGCCTATGGTAGTGACCACAACTTTGGCACAGTCCTGAGCAGGAAGTACTGTTTTTCCCCCTGAAACAGGAATTCACAATCCGGAAATAGTTGTGTCCTTGATTTCTGTGGGTCCTAAAGCACAGGTTTTAACGGGCAGGCCAGTGAGCCTCCTTCACGCACCTTTAGACCTGGTCTCTTACCTCCTGCTAGTCCTGGACCATAGCTGAAGGGGCCTGGGCAGTGGCTGCTGGCAGTCTCCTTTGAACCAGAAGAAAGAGCCTGTGTCTCCCGGGTCTCTGGATGCCACACCCATAGCCTTTCCAGCGACCTGGGTGCAGGGAGCTTCAGGCTCAGTAAGGTTGGGCTGTTTAGTTGTCTCCTGTCTGGGCAGCCACTCTGACCTAGAAATGTGACACAGTTCCACTTTTCATTTAAATGTGCTCAAGTAAAATGGAATTGGGGTGGGGGAGACTTTCAGGACAGATTTGGGTTAACAATCTGGCTCCATTTTAATGCTGATTGAGCAGGTTACTCAGTCTGTGTCTATGTTCCTCCTCTGCAACCTGTGTTTTGGGGTGCTTGTGAGGATGGTGGACTGTACAAGAAATAGCAAGTGCAGAATTTGTAAGTGCTTGGGTCTGTAGTGGGCACTCAGTGGATGGGGACCTGCCTCTGTGATTTCGTGGGATGGCTGGCCCTCTGATTCTGTCTACCTCCACACCCATGGAACAAAAGTCCAGGCTGCCTCCTCTCCCACTGTGCTGGTTGGCATCACCCTAGCAAGTTCCTTATGTTGTCCCCCAGGGATTGGAAAGGCCATAGTCATTTGGCTTGTTTGGGTTTGATTTTTCAGCCCTGTTTAAGTATTGGGCTGGCAAAAAGTTTAACTTTTTCCATAGATGGCTCTACTGGTGCTTACTTGTCTTTAACTTCATTCCAAACAGTTTTGTTAGATTGTATTGTGACAGCTGTCGTATCAGCGTGCATTAAAAAAAAAAAAACTTATTAAAATTGGTGAATTTTTGTGCAGCCATTTTAATACTGAAGATGGAAGAAAATATGACACACTTTTGATGTTTTATGCTTTATTATTTCAAGAAAGGTAAAAATGCAACTGAAACACATACACAAAAAGATTTGTGCAGTGTAAGGAGAAGGTGCTATGACTGATTGAATGTATCAAAAGTGGTTTGTGAAGTTTCATGCTGGAGATTTCTCACTGGATAAGGCTCCATGGTCAAGTAGACCAGTTGAGGTTGATAGCAATCAAATTGAGAACAATCAATGTTGTACCACATGGGAGATAGCCAACATATTCAAAATATCCAAATGAATAAAGTTATTGATGAAAATGAAAAATGTGTCTCATTTTATGGAAAAAACTAAATGGACTCTTTGGCCAACCCAATGTAAAATTGAATTGGTTTTAAGAATTCTTAGTAGGCAGGAAATGAAGAGGACAGGTGCCATCCGCCCAAGAGCCAACATTAGAGGGCGGTGCTGCTTCAGGGTACAGTGGCCAGCGGCCAGCACAGCAGCCACCCCAGAGCCCCTGCCATGCCCACGGAAGTACACAGGTCCCATGGACAGCAGAGGCAGGTCCCGATGTCAGAAGTCACTTCATTGGAAGTGTCTGAGTTGCCACCAGCAAGGTAGAGGGATTAAGAGAAGCCGCTTATCCCACTGGTGTTCCTGGGAGCAGTTGTCTGGGAATCAAAGTCCTTGTACCTTAGGGCCTGGGTGAAATGGCCAGATGAAGATAAAGAACAGCCAGGTCCACTCCCAAATCACCGGGTGGGTGGGCAGGAGGTCTGGCCAAGATATGTCCTGGCCCTTTGGTCCCCAGCATTGATTCTGCCAGCCAGGTTGGTCCTTCAGGCCTCCTCCCTGCTGCCCTTTTAGCCTTTACAAAGGGAGTGCGGTGTAGCTTTCTGCCAAGGGGACCCGTCTTAGGATCTTAACAAATGAAACGGGCTCCTTGCGAAAGCCTTCAAAGAGGCTCTTCTAGCAGGGAGATGCCATCTGACTCTCAGTCTCTACATCTCCCTTCCTGCCTAGAAACCCCGTGAGCTTAAAAGTCCTCTTTGGGGAGCTGGGCCAGTTAGCCTGGCCATGCAGCCTTTTACAGTGCAGAGGTTTTCCTGTCCTTAAATCAAAGGAGCAGTTGACATGCTGTGGGAATATTTATTGAGATGGTGGTGCCATTCATAGCAAACAGTAATTGCTGAGTGCCAGGACACTATTAACTCATTTATATTCACAGCAGCCTTGTGAAGTGGAGAAATTACAAAACGGAGATGGAGAGAGGATGTTGTAAGTTGCCCAAGGGCAGCACAGTTAAGTGGTAGACCTGGGATGCAGACACACGCAGTCTGACTCAGGGCCTCCTCCTTCCACCGTTTCCCTGCTAACCCGAGTCAGCGGAGGGGGGCCTTCTGGGCTAGTATGTGTATGGCCCTTGGTCTCCTGTGTCCAGGGGGGTAGGGGCTGTCCTGCTGGAAGGGTGTGGGTATGCTGGGAAGGGTGTGGTTGGAGGATGAGGCTTAGGCTGAACTTAGATTTCTCCTCTCTTTTTTCCTACCTGTTTTTAATGAAAGCACTGCTTTTTGAGTAACAGGGTGTAAGTCTTTCATGCAAAGCTGTTGTCCCAGATATTTGTCCCCATGCATTCTCCAGCATTCCTCTCTTTGCCGCAAATGGTATCATGTCCAAAAGTCCTGTGGCTGTGGGCTCCTTGTTAAGACCAAACAGGGAAGAGGGTTTTTTAAATGTCATTTCCCCCCTCTTTCTTCAGCTGCTGCAGTCTAGAGAGGAGGAGTCCTGAGCATGGGCCGGGCTTTCAGGGCATGTGTGTGGGCAGAGGGTTGAGCAGGCAGCTGAATTGGGGAGTAAGGGGGAGAATGAAGAGCGGGCCATCAGCTGTGTGTCTGGGATCTCGTGAGCTCTGTGTGTGTGTGTGGGGAGTGGGGTTAGGTGGAACTCACACAACAGAAATTAACCGTTTTAGGGAGTGCAGTTCAGTTGTATTTAGCACATTCACAGTGTTGTGCAAACACCACCACTCTGAGTTTAAAACATTTCATCACCCCAAAAGAATACCAGTAACTATTAAGTGGCTATTCTCTCTGCTCCCCACTCCCAGTTTTCAGCAACCACCAAGCTGCTTGCTGTCTCTAGGGATTTACTTATTGTGGAAATTTCATCAAAATGGAATGATAGTTTATGTGACCTTTTGCCTGGCTTCCTGCACAGAATGTTTTCCGAGTTCATCTATGCGGTAGCATGAGTCAGTAATCATTGTTTTTTTTTTGTTCAAGTACAGTCGTCTGCATTCCCCCCCCACTCCCCACATTGCTTTTCGTGGCTGACTAATATTTCACTGTAAAGGTGCAGTACATCTTGTTTTTCTGTACATCTGTCAGTGGACATTTGGGGTGTTTCTGTCTTTTGGCTGGTGTCAGTAGTGGTGCTATGAACATGTGTTTTGAACACCTGCTGTCAGTTATTCTGGGTAGAGACGTGAGGTGCAGTTCTTGGGTCCAGTGGTGATTCTGTCAATGCTGTGTTTTGAGTGAGTGCATCGAGTCAGACATCGGCTCTACATCCTGTTGGGTGGGAGGACAGTGGAGAAGGCACAGGAGGGATGGTGGACCCTGGACAATGCTGCCCAGAGCTCAGTGCTCCTCATCTGGAGGGGTCCAAGAGAGACCTGGGGCCCAGGGCCACCCTCAGGGTCGCAGGCACTGTCTGTATGGCTTTGAGGTGGTGGCAGATGTGGCCGTGTGCAGGGGTGAACTTGATCAGCTGAGCTGCCAAGAAGGAGCTAAAGTTGGGGCTTTAACATTGTTGGGGAGGGGGCTG
>PVKM010031240.1:0-16911 GCA_004027735.1 Carollia perspicillata | reverse complement strand
AGGTTCGATTCCCAATCAGGGCACATGCCTGGGTTGCAGGCCAGGTCCCCAGTAAGGGGCCATGTGAGAAGCAACCACACATTGATGTTTCTCTCCCACTCTTTCTCCTTCCCTTCCCCTCTCTCTAAAAATAAATAAATGAAATATTCTTAAAAATGGGCAAAGGACTTGAATAGACATCTCTCCAAAGAAGATATACAAATGGCCAATAAGCACCTGAAAAGATGCTCAACATTATTAACCATGCAGAAAATGCAAATCAAAACCATGAGATATCATTGCTCACCTATGAGGATGGATATAATCAAAAAGACAGATAACAAATGTTGGTGAGGATATGGAGAACCTGGAACTCATATGTTGCTGGTGGGAACATAAAAAGGGCAGCTACTTGGGGAAACAATTTGGCAGATTCTTAAAATGTTAAACATATAGTTCCCATATGACCCAGCAATTCTACTCCTAGGTATATATCCTGGAGAAATTAAAATGTAGACCCCCACAAATAAATATAAGGGAATATTTTCAGCAGCATTATTCAAAATAGGTAAAAATGAGAAACAACCTAAATATCTATCAACTATTAAATGGAAAAAAAGTATTTGGTATATCCACAGAATTGAATACTTCTTGGCAATGAAAAGGGACAAAATATCCTTACATGCTACAACATTAATAAACCCCCAAAACATTATGCTTAATGAAAGAAGTCAGCTACAAAAGAGCACAAACTATATGATTCTATTTATATGACATTGCCACAAAAGGGAAAATCTATAGATAGATGGAGTACATTAGTAATTGTTTCTCTTTAGGGTAATAAAAAATATTCTAAAATTAGATTATGGTGGTATTGGTAAAACGCTTAAAATATATTACAGTTAATTGAATTAAAAACTTAAACTAATACCATGAACTCTATGGTATATAAATTTTCTCACAAACTGTTAAAAAAGAGAATGTTTTCCTGAAGACTAACAAAGAAGCATAATCTTAAAAATTATTTGTTATACATTTGCTTAGTAATTTTAATTTTTAAAGGAGTTTTGTATTTATCGAATCTAATCCTAATGACAGTTCCATAAAGAAAAATTATTTCTCTTTTACACAAGAATAGGCTTAGAGAAGACCATTTATTTGTCATGGTCTTATAGTAGGTACAGAGCATTAAATACAAACCCAACGTTTTTATTTTTTAAAGTCCAGGTCCTCTAACATTTTGTTAGTAAAAGTTGTTGTACTACAAATTGCCTCAGGTATGTTCAATAGCTCCAATGCCATAGAAGTTTATTTCTCTTCTATGCAAGAATTCAAAGGAAGTGTACCTGGTCAGGGATTCAGAGACCCAGACCTTGACCTTCTTTTGGCTCAGTCATTCCCTAGGACTTCATCATCTCTTTTACTGGCAACAAAAGAAAAAGGGCACGAAGGGTTTTTTTTTTCTTAAGTCTTTGCTAAGGAAGACACACCTTGTCTTCTCACATTCCACGGGCTAGAATTTCAGTCATACTTAAAAGGGCAGTTGGGAGGAGTGGACTTAACTGTGGACCTTGAATGGAAGGGATAGCGGATTTTGGTGAACAGCCAGCAACTTCTGCCACAGAAATACATCTTTAAGAAAAGTTGAGGGCTACTTGTGATCTGAAATGGCAAGTTTAAAGTTAAATTTATCTAAAGACTTCTCATACTCTTGTAAAATTAACTGAGCAATTAATTTTACTAGAAGAAAATGATTAGAAACAAACCTAAATACACTTCTAAGTTTCTAACTTTGCTTATTACATGCGTAATAAAAATCAAGTTGCTTTTCAATTGCCTGGGAAACCAGGAACTAACTGTATGGTTCTAAGTGGACAGCACTCAATCATTGAGTGAGTCGCTGCCTATCAGTTCCATTCCGCTCTGTCACTTAGAGCTATGAAATTTGGACATGATACTGAATACCTGTGAGATTCCGATTCTCCACCTTCAGGAAAAGAACAATCTTAAAGACTTAGGTGTATCAGGAAGGTTTTCATACCTAGAACATTAGCTGATATAGTAGATATCTAATAAATGTTACTTTTCATTAACCTTTTCCTATAAGGTCCTAGAAGACACTATTAGTCTATGTTTTGGTAACAAAAGACCTAAACCAATTTACTCATCAACTCCCTCAATAATATTCGTTTTCATATAGACCTTATTTTATTAACATGCATGAAAATAATATATACTTTTCTTTTCCCTTTTCTCCCTTTCTCAGTAACTAACTGTATTTCTTACAGTTAGTTAGAAGAAATACTAACAGTTAGAAGAAATACTAACATGTATTTCTTCATGCACACTCTAAAAGGACAGTTTCAGTCGTAACTAGTCACATGTGAACACAACTCTTCCACTCTTACGATCAGGCTGGTAGACCCTCTGGCTGGTAGACGTGTGGGTGCACATTTTGAGTTTCTCTCATCTTCATTTCATTGATGCAAGAGGAGAGCATATTAGCTTTAGGTGCTACAGTTTCCACCTGTTTCATTCACCTCTCTGCCCAAGAAAAATGTCAGAAAAACAAAAAGTCAAAAAAGTTTGCTTTCCATTGCATGATTTTGATAGGAGCAAGAGCAACGGCAGCTTCCTGTTAGACAGAAAAGGGAAGTTGATGATAGATATACCCGCATAAGTTTTCTATTGTTTTGTTTTAACTTGGCTTGCCAAAAATTCCTGTTGGGCACATGGAGTACAGAATAATTATACATAAAAGGGGAAAATCAAACTGGAACGAGACCAGTGGCACAAATCAATGATCCCAAACACTACTAAGTTTGTCAAGTAGGTAGGAAACTTCTTAAAATGCAGATGTCCCCTTACCATTTCATATTTATTGAAGCAGAATTTCCCGACGTTGAAATCTGTTTGAGAGCCCAAAGATAGCATTTTCTTGTATTCATCATAATTGACCCATATGAAATTGTCAGTATTTGATAATTAGTTACCTACAAATGGCAATTTTATCTAGTTTAATCTAATATTTAATAAGGTGAGATTATTTTAATTTTTAGATCTCTCGGGGTGGCTTTTTGAAAGGTATATATTCCCAGATTTGGCATCCAACCCACTAAATCAGAATTCTAGAACAAGGAGATGCTGCTTCTCTAGAACCTGTAAGAAACTATCCTTAGAAAGTATCAGTCTTTGTAAGGCAGAGGTATACTAAAAGGAACATTTTGATGGTGCCTCTATTTGTGAATAAGAAGGAGTAAATTATTCTGTTTCTTACATTTAGAATTATAAAACAAATGCTTAAAAATTGGTTGTTTTATATAGACCTGAATGTCTAGAAAATGAAAAGATAAGGTGAAAATTTAAAATGTATTTTATGTTTATGTACTGGATTAGGGTATGATTTTTATTTCATTAAAAAGTTTTTTATATCTTATGTGAATTTATGACCACAAACCTGAAGAAGCATATTCCACATTAATTATTAGAGCTTCCTTGGAATTAGATGTATGAGAATATGTCTGTTGAGTGTGGAGAGTGAGTATGGGTGTGGATAGAATCTCGTTTAACAGGAAACAGAGCAGATTGCTAACCCAATGGTCCCCTGAACAGCTCAATATTTATTTGACTCACTGTGTTACCAAGTTTTGATCTTCGATTATTCTCTGTTCTCTGTACTAGCATGCACAGAAAGGGGGAGGGGAGAAGGGGAGGAAGGGGTAGGTGAGGGAGAGAGACAAAGAGAGAAACAGAGAGACAGAGACAGAGAGAGAGACCCATTTAATGTGCTCTGTATATCTAGGTCTCTTTCCCTTGTCTTATATTTGTCCAAATGCCTTCAGAACATCTGCATTGGAAATCCACAAGACTTGAAATTAGTTTGTTTAAAACTGAAATTATTTGTATAATGAGCAGATACAATCCTGTAAATGTGGAACGGAAAAATGAAGCAGGAAAGAGAGATTTTATGAGAGAACATTTTTTTCCTCAAAAGGAGATACAAAAACATATTTGTAAAGTAATAATAATGAGGAGGAAGAAGAGTCATTTAACCTTAGTTGAATCTCTCATCTTTGTGTCTCCGCTTCCTCATCTGTAAAGATAATAATGGTGTATGTAGGATACAGGGGTCTTGGGAATAAATGAGTCAAAATATGTTAAGAGACATAGAATATTACCTAGTGAAGAGTGGATACAACGTAAGTGTTAGATGCTGTTAATATTATTGAGGATAAGTGAAACTCCATCAACATACTTGAACTTTTGTTAAAAAAAATGTGTTTTTTAAGAAAACACTGACATTTTATCACTTGGGATTTCATGAAGCCCTTTATTCTGCTTCCTTAAATATTTAAATATTTAATTTAAACTAGCTCTATATTTTCAATTAATACATTTGGGATTTGATTTGTTTTAAATAATGGAGGCAGCTCTACTTTGTGAAAAACACTTTACTCATAACTATTAAAACAGACTTAATTTTTTTATTGGAATTTCTCCTGTGAAGTCCTTAGGTTTTAGTTTTTACCTTTTTCTCTCTGATTTTATCTGTCCAAAAAGTGTGAAATCAAATGATGAAATTGAAGCAAAATAAAACATGTGTAGCAAAGAAAGTTAATATTTTCTTTCTTTTTCCAGAGCACTTTAAATGTTGACATTTTAAAACATTTGGTATCTTACTAGAGTCTCACAACAACAGATAATGGTCTAATTAGCCAAATGAAAATCCAGATTTCCAGTTTACTCTTTTAAATACTTGATATAAACTTTGTCAATTATTTCATGAAATAGGCATGTACTTATCTCATTTTTAATGAATTTACAAAAGGACTGAACATCTACAAGAGCACTAAAGATACAGCGAGTAGAGTACCACATCATCAGTAGTACAGCAGTAGGTACAGGGTATCTCACACAGGCGGGAAGTGAAGCACACAGGTGGCAAGGACAATTGAAGTTTGAATTTAGGCCATGTAGCCACCTGCCTGTGCATTTAACCATTTCACACCGCCTCCCAGAATGTAGCAGAAACACTCCAGTGCACAATTTCAGGAGACATCACTGTTTCCCAGAACATATTTAATATTGAACAAAACATATATGTTGTCCTGTTTCTTAGTCCATGTTATAAACAATAATATCATCATTTCTTTATAAAATGATAAGGAAAAGTATATCAGTGATATAATTATTAATTAAGATGAGGATGACTTTAATGTTAATAATAAGGATAATGAAATAATATTGAACTGCACGATTTAATTACCTAGAGTAATAAAAGGAGTTTTTTGAGGAAATGTCATTTCAGCAGACGACACACACTGAGCATAGCTGAATTCAAAAGCGTGCCGCTTCTGCAGAGGAACAAAAGAAGGTATTCTCAATGCTCGTAACTTGCTCAAAGCTCCGTATTTTGTTTCTTCTTTCTGATAAATAATTACTGAGAAGGATTTCAAATTTATTTAATATTCCCTTTCATGTTGTGTTCTGATTTCAAAGTTTGTGAAAAAGGAAGACTTACGTGAAAAATTTCAATCACATCAGATGTCTTCTAGTTTACCATTAATAATCATACAGGTAGTCTGATCTGGTACCAGTGTTAATAAAAATAATATGATGAACACATTCCAACCTCATATTCAAATTTAGCAAATAACATTTCAGGGGTTTTTTTCAGCCCTTCCCTGACTCACCAAGTCTCACTGGAGGAAGAACTGAAGTAGACGCATGAAGGTGGGGATTAGCTGCTCACATGGGTGACTGACTGCTGATATTACACTCTAATTACATCCACATCAAAATTCAGAAAGAAAAGAAAAGCTCTTTAATCTTCAATTTCAAAATGTACCTTTGGGGAGAAATATAATTTTCTTTTCATCCTTTTTTATATGAATCTTTACTTTTTAAATTTTCTCTTATATGATAGTTGTATGCATTGACCACTTAGTAAGTGTTTATAACTATATGCTGAACAATTTTTAAATTTAGTTTATTTACTACTCTCGAAGTTTTATGCTATAGCCACAGTGTAGTTTTCAAAATAATTATCAAATTCCTCAGAAAATTAAGGATAAAAGGGAGATTTCTCAGTCCAATTAAAAATAACCTAATGTCATATTTAATGATTAAATATTTAATTCAGTCCTTTTAGGCCAAATAAGGGTTGAAATTTTCACTATTATATTCAATGTTGTACTAGGGCAAGGGTGGGTGTATGAGCTAGTGAATATAACAAAGAATAAAATATTAAAATAATTAAAAGGCATAAAATTGGAAAGGAAGAAGAAAAATTTTCTCTATTCACAGAAGCTATGATGAAATACATAGAGAAATCTTGGGCAAGGCTTGGCAAACACTTTTTAAAGGTCCAGATAGTAAATATTTGGGGCTCTGTGGGTGATAGTTATAGTCTATATTGCACTCAACTCTGTAGACAACCAAAGAAAATATATAAATGAATGAGCATGTCTGTGTTCCATTAGAACTTTGTTTTACAAAAACAATCAGTGGGATAAGTTTGTTCCATATTCCACAATTTGTAAACTCCTGATCTAAGGAATCTACAAAGCAATTATGAACTATAATAAGTAAATTTATCAAGGTCACAGATTACAAGAATTAAATTAAAATTTATTGTATTTCAGAAAATAGGAAGAAACAATTGAAAATTAAATTATAAAAATTCTCATTAATGAGCACTAAAAATATAAAATACACAGGAATACATTTAAGAAAAAGTGAAAAGTTTAGCATTGAAAATTATAGAACACAGCAGAAATTTTTTAAAAGACAAATTAAGAGTTATATCATTTTCATTGGTTAGATGACTGAAAATTTTTAAGATTATCAGTTCTCCTCAAATTGATTTATAAATTCATTGCAACTTCAAACATAAAAACAAAGGCAGTTTAAAATACAGAGGTTGACAAGCTATTACTAAATGTTTTTATAGCTGACACTACTCTAGATGTCCTTCATTTTCCCCATGGGCCATGCATGTATGTTCTTGGCTAATCTTATCTAGTCTCCTCTAACCCCTCCCCTATGAGATCTGTCAGTCTGTTCCATGTGCCCATGCCTCTGGTTTCGTTTGGTTTGTCAGTTTGTTTCATTCATTAGATTCCAGATATCAGTGAGGTCATAGGGTATTTCTCTTTCTATCACTGGCTTATTTCACTTAGCATACCATATTTTTCGGACAGTAAGACTCACTTTTCTTTCCCCCCAAATTTGGGAGGAATAATGGTTGTTAATGCTGCTGTTGAGTTCTGTTTACATTTACATTGGTGAAATATTCTGTTACTTATGTTATTAAATATTTTACCACATTTTTTGCTTCGAATTTTTTTTCCTCCTCTAAAACCTAGGTGTGTCTTATGATCCGAAAATACGGTAATATTCTCCAAGTCCATCCATGCTGTCACAAAGGGTAAGAGTTCCTTCTTTTATTTAACCATGCAGAATTCCACTGAATAAATGTACCACAGCTTTTTTTATCCACTCATCTACTAAAGGGTACTTAGGGTGTTTCCAGACCTTAGCTATTGTAAATAATGCCGCTATGAACATAGGGGTGCATATATTCTTTCTGATTAGTCTTTTGAGATTCTTCAGCTATATTCCCAGAAGTGAGATTGCTGGGTCAAAAGGCAGTTCCATTTTTAATTTTTTGAGGGAACTCTGTACTGTTTCCCACAGTGGCTGCACCAGTCTGCATTCCCACCAATGGTGTTCTAGGGTCCCCTTTCCTCCACATCCTTGCCAGCACTTGTTTGTTGATTTATTGACGACAGCCTTTCTAGTAGGCAGGAGGTAACATCTCACTGTGGTTTTAATTTGCATCTCTCTGATAATCAGTGACATGGAGGGCTTTTCATATTTCTATTGGCCAGTGTACCTAGAGTAGACAAAACAGTTTTTTAAAAGAATATAATTGGAGAATTTACACTACCTGACTTTAAGAATCACCATAAAGCTTCACTAATAAAAAAAGTATGGTATTGGCATAGGTTGATAGATTGAAGGGACAAAATAAATAGTCCAGAAATAGATCCGCACATATACAATCAACTCATTTTTGACAAGTAATTCAAAGTAATTCAATAAGAGGAAATTAAAAATTTTCAACAAATGGTACTGGAATGCCTTATGTGTATGGAACTGAAAGGATCCCAGTATATATAAACATAAATTCTAGATGAGTTGCAGGTCTAAACATAAAAAAAATAATAATAATATTTCTGGAATAAACTGTAGATTATTTTTATGATTTGGGGAGAAGCAAATAATTTTTGCATAGGACATAGAAAGCAATAACCATAAAGTAAGAAAAATAAATAAATTAGACTGTCCAAATTACAAATATCTGCCTGTCAAAAGACACTATTAAGAAAATGAACAGACAAGTCATGACCGGGAGAAAATATTTACACTACAGAAATGTGACAGATTTATATTTAAAACTTATATAACAGCAAATAATTGTTTAAAAGAGCTAAAGAATTTAATACCTATTTCACAAAAAAAGATATATCAATATGTGAGATCTCTCCAGAAAGTATCCAGCCATGTAATAAGAAAAATAAAGATATTTGTTGAAGAAGATACAAGAAACATTGTACATAGGACAATGATGCCTCAGTCCCCTTCAAAGTAGGCACCTTGGGACCTCACATAGTTCTTCCAGTCACCACCAGCTGCACTGTCACATTTTCCTGGATCTCATCGAGGGTCTTAAATCTCTTACCTTTCAAAGGTGATTTTAGTTTTGGGAAAAGTCATAAGTTGCAAGACACCAAATCTAGGCTGTAGGGAGGCTGAGTCTCTTGGGTGATTTGATGTTTCACCAAAAAACTCTGCCCGAGACACGATGCATGAGTGGGTGCACTGTCTTGACGAAGCTGCCAATCACCAATTGCCCATACCTATGGCCTTCTGAATCATCTGATAGTTTCTGTGGAGGAATGTTCAAGCTTAATGCAAAATTTGATGCAGATTCGTAGCTCTACTGGCTCAGTCACTTTGAATGTGAAAGACATACAGTACACATGCTCACTCATTGGCATCTACCGCCCCCACTGACCTGTACAGTGAAGTCACCATTCTTCACCCACGCACATTCCAGTTCACTCTTCTTAGCTGCCAGGTTACATCAAAGTCACATGATCTGTTCTTGTTATATTAACAATGGTTAGACTTTTTCCAGACAAGCCTCCTGAGTTAGTAACTGCATAATAATACTCAATATCATCAATCACCAGGGAAATAAAAACTAAATCCACAATGAAATAACTTAACACATTTAGAAGAGCTAAAATTAAAATACTGACCTTATCAAGTAGTGATGAGGCTGTAGAACTGGAGCTCTCATACATTGCCAGTAGGAGTGTAAAATGGTAAAATAATTTTGGAAAATAATTTCACAATTTCTAATAGAACTAAACATATATATCTTATCACTCAGCAATTCCTCTTCAATGTTTGCATGCAAAGAAAATGAAAACCTTGTTTATACAGCCTTTAGAAAAACCTACCTAAATGTTGGAGAAAGGATTTTTTAAAATATGGTATATCTGTGCACTGGATTATTTGTAGTCTTAAAAAAAATGGACAACTACATTGACACACACACACACACACACACACACACACACACACAGAGATTAATTTCATAGACATGTTAAGCAAAAAGAAGCTAGACACAAAGGGCACAAACTAGAACTTTATCTACATGAAATTCCAGAACAGGCAAAATTAATATATGGTGGAAAATCAGAACGGGTAATGAAGGAACTTTTTAGAGTGAAGAACATAATCTAAATCTTGATAGTATGTGAGTTAGGTAAATCTCATCATTTGTCAAAACCTGTCAAATTGGACACATAAGATTTGTGTATTTCACTGTATATAAATATTATTACACAATGAAATAATTGACAATAAATATTGAACTCTGATTTTTCCCCCAGTGGTATTCTGTACAAAGAGGAAATACTAAAATACTAAATGGATTTGTATTGGAGTTGTATCAGCATGTACTCACAACTTTTAAAATATTGAATATAGAAATATATAATTTATAGAACTTTATGTTCTATAGTTTATAGAACCTTTCTATATTTATCATTTTCTTAGCTCTGTCTAGAAGCAATGGCATTCCAGTTCCAATAAGTACACCTAAATATCATTTACTTTCTAAATACTTTATTTATTAAAAGGAACCAGGACTACTTGAAGGACTGAGGCAGGAGAAAAATAAATTGGACTTGGAACATCCTGTTACAGCAGAAAGTAAAAACTGTACCAAAAAATGATGAGGCCATAACAAAAAGACACAGGAGCCAGTTGAAAGGAATATCTCCCGGGCAGACCTTGAAGAATCTGAGCATGAAGATACATAATAATAGTAAGTATAATCCATTTCATAAAATAAGAATTAATTAGTCCAAACATATATAAATAAGGTAAGTAGATAAATAACTAGGAGGAAAGGGAAAGTTCTCCCTTATAGTGGAATGAATATTAATAAACATTTTCAATATTTAACACACAGTTAAGCTTTAAAATCATCAATGGATGATAAAAGTAGTGAGTGAAAATTTGATTACATACAGGAAATGTTCGGCATCTCCATATATCTGCACACATGTAATTTATTAATAAAAAAGTGAAAAGGAAATTTACAGTACAGAAGCCTGGCAGTAATCATTTTCATTAAGAAATCAAAGCTAGTATGTCGGAGTGGTCAGAAATTGACTTCGGCCTCCCTAGATGAAGCATTGAGAAGAGTATAGCCTGACTTCATTGACATTCTTCACTAAAAAATATAATCTGATCCTCCAAAAATCAGTTAATGATCAGGGACATTCCACAATGTCCTGATCACTTCAAAAATATCAACATCACAAAGACAAAGAAAGCTGACGAACTCCTTCCTCAGGTAGGATTCTCTTTTGGAGGAAAAAAAATCCAGAAAAGAACATTATTGGGACCGTCGAATAAAACTGAATGTGGAATCTGGATTAGGCAGTAGTGGACTGCCATTGACTCTGTCTACGATAAGTATACTCTGGTTATGTTAGAGAACAGCATTTTCTTAGGAAAAACACACTAAAAATATTTAGGGATAAAGGTGCACGATATCTCCAAATTATTTTCAAATTTCAAAAAATGCAGAAGGTTAGATGTATATAGAGAAAATAATAGAACAACTGAGATAATATGTAAACCATCGATGAATTTGGGAATTCCTTGTACTGCTCTTGTCATTTCTGTGCGAGTTAGAAATTATATGGACATAAGAAGCTTTCCTCATTTGTAGCTAGTGGAAGTGTGAACTAACTGTTTTTTTAAGTGTCTGGCAATTTCCTCACTTTTGTTTTTCTTTGGGGTTCTGGCCGAACGTTCAATGGGAATATCTGGCAGCCAGATTTGTCCTACAGAGGACCTCTACTCTGGCTACCACTGACTGAACCTGCTGGAGACTCCTGACCCAAACAGAGTCGCTATGATTTTTTTCCACTAGCCATTTAAAGAATAAGACCAAAAGACTAATTTAAGAAAAAAATGCATACTTTGTTCTCACAGCTGTCTGTTCCCAGAGTAACATTCAGTCTTTCTCTCTCTCTGCACATTACTCATAATTGATTTATTTGAATGGTTAAAATAGTGGTGCTATGAACTTTATCATTCCTTAGTTTTCTTTGAGTAGAATTAATACTTCTCATACAAATGGCTTCTTGCCTTGTCTGTTCCTTCATGGTGTGAGGTTCCTGGGGAGACTCTGTCCCTGCAGGGGTGAAACCTATATCTCTAAGAGGATTTAATTCAAGAGAGAAAGTATTAGGAAGCCCATTTAGCCTTAAATTCAACCTACATACTCCAATCCAGTCTTACTAGGAATAAGGCTGATATTTTTATCTTCATCTGTCCGATTCCCGCATCTCTAAAATTGGTTCAGAGCTATGGGGGGAAAGGCATGTGATTAATTAGCACCCTCAACTGTAGCAACTGCCAGGCAGTCCCTGCAGGGTGGCTGGAAAAGCAGAAAAAAGCAGCCCACAGGAAGAGAGATGACGCAGACTTGAAAATACAGGCATCGATGAATAGCTCTTTAATTTCTTATTCTGGTTCCTTCTTCAATGCCAGTTACACTTGTCTCTCCTCTTGCATACTCACCCCAGAAAAAAAATACACATACCTCTTTAGAAGAAGTTGTCATTTGGGACTTAGACTGGAATCCGAAGGGTCTGAACTAATTCCAGGTATTATTCTTCCTGCCAGTATGGAAAATTCTTAGACATACTTCTGTAAATTCTGTAATAATGGATCTTATACTTACGGTTGCTAGAAAACCTGGCCTCATATTCTTCTGAAAGGCATTTCACCTTCAAGTCCACAGAGAAAGACATCATTTGGGGGTAGGCTGATTATAATCTTGTACTCCTGTGTAGATGTTTGCAAGACAACCTCAGAAATGAAGTAAAGACACAGAATACCAAGAGAAGAATGCTACAGACTGGACTCCTGCTGGTGAAATCAGGATCCTTTGTCTTAACCTCACTGTCCTTTTATATCTAAAAGTCTAGGTGGAAGGAACATCCTTCCAACAGGTTGAGAACAACCCTCACAAAACGATGGTACTGGGGTCACTGTAGCAGAATGATGATAAAGTGATTGAAATTTAGTCAAGAATTTGAAATAGGGAACTTGCCAGAGGGGTGATCTTATTTCTCCTACACATAGAGAAAAAATATCTACATTTGTCTTCTCCTCAGAAACTGGGCAAGAAACAAGAAAGAAATGAAATGAAACATTTAAAGAGTTTATAGAAAACCCCACCAGCCTAGAATTCTGTATCCTGTGAAATTATCCTTCATAAGCGAAAGAGAAAAAAAAGTTTCCAGACAAAATTGAGAGAATCTATTGCATGTACATCTGTCTTGCAAAAAATGTTAAAAGAAGTATTTTTTATTGTTGTTCATGTACAGTTGTCTCCATTCTCCCCCTCAACTGCCCCCTGCCCCATCCATCCCCGCATCCCACCCTCAATCCCACCCCCTTTGACTTTGCCCATGTGTCCTTTATACATGTTCCTTGACGACTCTTCCCCTATTTTCCCCCATTTTTCTTCTCCCCTCTCGCCTCTGGTTACTGTCAGTTTGTTCTTTATTTCAATGCAAAATATAACCATAGACATTGACATAAAAGAAATTCTTTAGGGAAAAGTAAAATTATATATTTCAGAAACTTGGATCTACATAAAGAAAGAGTATGGAGAAAGAATAAGGGAAGATAAAATAAAAACTTTTATATTTTTTATTCTTAATTGAACCAACAGATGAGTACCTTCAAAATAACAATAGCAATATATGCTTATATATGGTTATGAATAAGTATGTACAAATGAAATGAATGACAGCAATGATGAAAGGGCTGTAGAGAGGAATTAGGGTCATCATAAGGTATTCATATTACTATAAATATATATTGTAGAGTAGTATACAATGACAATAACAGTTGTATTATTTGAATACTTTCAAGGCCATTCCACACATCTACCATTTTATTTATTTCTTACAAAAATGTAAGATTCTTGCAGAAATGACAAATGTTCAATGACTAGTACACTAATGGATTACAAACAAAGCATAGGTTTCATACTACTACCCTAGGAACCATTCTATCCAGACATGAAAAAATTGACTTTTTAAAATAATTAAAGTCACAAAACTTAAAAAAATAAATCTTTTCTTCAGGGACCTAAGTTTCTGAAAGCTAACCAGAGGTTAATGTTTTCAGAAAGCATTAACTTATAATAAGTAGGTCATGTAATTTCTATTCCATCTGGAAAAAGTTCCTCCAAAAAAGATTTCATAAACCACGTGATCCATTTCTGGTACAAAGAAAGGCATGAGCTAAGAGGAAAGAAGAATAGAAATATCTTTAGTGAAAAAGTTTATTTGTGTAATAAGATCTTAGTTTACAGAAAGGAATGACTGTGAGTTTGGGTGGCACATAAAAAAGGGAAAAGGGTGGGAAAACACAAATTAGAATAGTTAATCTAGACATCACACCAGCCTGGTGAGAAATAGCAATTTTGATACTATGGTAAAGTTATTAATGTATACTGTTGCATTAAGCTCTAAATCATGTTCAAATCCCTAAGTGAGTTTATCTCAGAGGGTAGAAGTGAGATTTGATGATGGGGTCTAGGATGAGGATTAAAAATGGTACAATATATAATATTAACAAATACTGGGAAATGACAAGTGTGTTTGTTAAGTAGAAAAACTAACATCTTTATTGTACAAAGTAAGAACAGCTTCTAAAAATTGAAGACATACATCTTCAAACAGAGGCAAATAAGTTTATCAAGTAAGCCTGGGGACTCCGTGTAGGGACTAAGCTTCTATTATGAAGAACAGAAGGACCATACACAAAGAAAGTGTGTTTTTTCAGGTCTCTATAGAAGAAAAACAGATGGATAAATGTTGGAAAAACTCATGTGGAAATGATTAATATGAGAGAAACAGTATAAGTTAAGATGTGGTGGCTCTTAATACAACAGTGAATGTATTACCAGGAAAGAATTATAAAATTAGAACATACAGAGTCTATTTTAAATGTTTTTCTTTGCTTTCTATTTTATTTTTATTTATGTGCTTAATAAGTATTTTGCTACTTCTGTGAATATTTTATGGGGAACAAATTATCTTCACTTAGTGGTAAAATTATTTGATGTAACCAAAGGAAATATTTTCCTGGTATTATTTTTGTAGTCTTATATTCTCAAAGGCACATTCCTAAATTACTCTACTTATTCTACTAAAAATTCAAAGCAAAACAAAAATAAGATGGTAATTCATCCAGAATAAAGGAAATTGTCTCCAAAATAGCCCACTAAGGACTTACTCCAATCTTACAAGCACTGATGAAAATAATACAATTAAGATTTAATTTCTTTTACCATCATCTTATATTCTTTGGGCTGTGTTGCAAACATACAATACACAGAATGTGTCCTTGAACAACTGATGCTGGATGACATGTAGTAATTTCAACTTCCCTTGTCAGAACATCATCCCTCCCTCATGAAGAGGATCCCCTAAATGCTTTCTCTGGGCCACGGAACATTCCAAAGTGAAAAGTGACAGAAGGGGTGGCTTGAACTTTCCTCTAAGCAACGAGTGTGATGCAAGAGAGTGCTTGTCACAAATATATCCCAGATGAGATAGGCTGATTCTCTTTATTGTACATCTCAAATAACCAGAGAACATTATGCAGTGTAGACACAAGTGTACCTACAATAATTTATCTTACTGAGTGTTTGTGGTTACAGATGGGGTAGTGCTTTATAAAATAGAAGGACATGGGCTCTGTTTTCTCTTTAGAAAACAGGAGAAGGAACTGGTAAATCCTGGCAGAGAGAGAGAGATTTCCTTTAAAATAATTTTGGCTTTCCATTTTGACTGTTTTTTGTTATGTGTACTTTATTCATAGAACTTTCCTTCACTATCACTAAAGAATGCCTTCCCAGCACTTACCCTTTGAGAAGTAATTACTGTTGCCCTTTCTTGCTCCCCAGGGAGAGCAGCAGTGGAAAGAGGGAACAATGGGGCTCTGGCTGGTCTCTACAGTGCCTGACACCCAGGCCCCAGCATCCTAACAAGGCCAGCTGGGTGACAGTGACTGTAGGTTCCCTGGGACTAGGCCATAGTTAAAGAAGTTATTTACAAGGAACAAATACCTTATTATGAAGAGAAAACAGAAGCAAGAAAAATGAAGTAAATTTCTCAATTATAGACTCGCAGCCAGTTTCTAAAAGCTTCTTGTCAAATTTATAAGTGTAATTGTTAAATGTCTGGTACGAGTAGCAAACAAAATGCCAATGACTGGGATCAAATAATCCTTTCTGAAACAATTAAAAAAGACAAGAAAATACAGTCATTTTTATGCTGCCAAGTTAAGGCCATGAACACAAGTTATTTCTCCCTTAAAAATATCATGTTCGTGTTAGTAAGTTTTCTTCCTACAGCCATAACTAGCTAATGGTATTGTCTTATATCAGTGACATCTGCCTTTGTTGTATGCTGAGGCATGTTAACATGTGTATGTCACACATGTAAATGTACGTTACCTATTGTGAGAAGTTGGAACCGATTTGTTATGTGGAGGTTGGACATGACTCCAAATCCAGGCAAGTGCATTTATTCACACTGATTTTCACCCATTTTGCCCTATTTTGGGATGTTACTAACATTAAACTTGAACACTTCTGATTTATAATGAATTACTTTCAGTCTTCCTTACAATTGAGAGTTGTTCCAGGCCCGGTAGCCTAACTTTTGGAAGTTAGTTGCACAATTCTTCTTGAAGGTCTGACTTTCCTACCACTGGAGGAAGGTTCACCTGTACTTAGGAAAACACTTTTGTTATAACTAAAGATGTGAGCGAGGCCGTGTTGGATGACCAAACATTAGTGAAAACCCAAGTTGCAGGCACTATGCATCCTGCCGTTTCCTCTTGCAGGCATCTTGGAGTAGGCAGACTCTAACAGGCGGATACTAGATGCATCAGTGAGATTTCACTGATTGATATTTATGTCTTCATTACAATTTTAATAAAAGTGTTACGATATTCACTCTTAAAAACAAAAAGCTAATTTCTGTTTTTATCATACTTCTGTTGTGTTTGCCACATTTTATATAGTCCCTTTTTGTTTTCCTTTAGAGATATTAGAGCACTCTATTATGATGACGTGAAGGATCACATCTTTCAGTTTCTCCAACTATGGTACAGCTGTGGCGGATTTTTCCAGGGCAGGAAACATGTTTTGTTGTTCTTTTACAATGTTTTCATGCTCATAAAATATAGTGCTTGACTGTGCATAGCCAGGCCCTCCATTGATGGAGACTAATCGATTCTTAGAAA
>PVKM010031239.1:0-16883 GCA_004027735.1 Carollia perspicillata | reverse complement strand
GGATTTTCTGGATATTCTCAAGGGGACCTCTTGAGATCTTTGAAATTTTGTATACCATGATGACATAAAATGCCACAGAGTATGTGACAATGTTAAGTGGCACCTTCAACACTAAAGGGAAATATAATAGTGAAAGCAACAAAGTTGGTTAGGACCACTCGCATAGCCTCCCGATTGGAATCAGTGTCTCTGCAAAATTGTAAATTACTGTATGTAATAAACCTGTAAGTGGCTTGCAAATAGCCACAACTATTATTGGTAAATTCATCAAACTCCAAAGAGGTACTGGCTGTCTTTTTGGCTCTGCCACAGTTTTGTGCATGATGTTTCCAGTGAATGGGAAGTTCTCTCTATCACTGCCCTGAACCCCGCTTCCTCACTTTACTTATTACCTCTAACTTACTTTTTCTGTCTCAGTTCATTTCTGACATTTCCAGGAAGGCCTTTCCTGATTCTCTCAGTCTAGAACCATATGTCGCTCATTCATGGGTTTATGCTTCAGGGGAATGATTATTTGGCTAAGGTCTGTCTTTGCCACTAGATGGAACATGTATGCTCACCATTTTACCTCCAACATAGTAGAATTTTCCCATTGGACCTTCCCTATTGTGGAATAAATGAATGAACGAAGTTTTTCTGGATATCTTATTTTTTTAAATGTGAAGTCATTCGCTTATTTTTAGGTGAAATTCACAAAACATAAAATTTACCGTTTTAAAGTGAACAATTCAGCAGTGTTTACTATATTTACAATGTGATACAACCACTACTTCTATCTAGTTACAAAACATTTTAATCACCCCAAAGGAGGTCTAATACCCATTAAGCAGTTACTTCCTATTCCCCCACCACACTCCCCCAGCCCCTGGAAACCATCAGTTTGTATTATATCTCCATGGATTTACCTATTCTGGATATTTTACATAAAAATTATATAGTAAGTGGTCTTTTGCGTATAGTTTCTTTCACTTAGCATAATGTTTTCAGGGTTCATCCACATTGTAGCATGTATTTGTAGCAGGTACTTTATTCATTTTCATGGCTGAATAATATTCCATTGTATTTATATACCAGATTGTGTATCCATTCATTCGTTGATGAACGTTTGAGCTGTTTCCACCTTTTAGCTATTGTGTGAATAGTGTTTCTATGGATGTGCATGGGCATGTATTTGTTTGAGTACCTGTTTGCAGTTCTTTAGTTGCATACTTAGAGGTAGAATTGCTGAGTCATATGGTAATTCTATGTTTAACTTTTTGCGGACCCACCAAAATGTTTTCTATAGCAGCTGCACCATTTCACATTTTTACCAGCATGTATAACAGCTCCAATTTCAGCACATCCTTTCCTACGTGTGTTATTTTTCATTATAAAAAAAAGTATAGCCATCCTAGTGGGTATGGTGGTACCTAATTGTGGTTTTGGTTTGAACTTCCCAAATGACTAATAATATTGAGTATATTTTCATGTGGTTCTTGGCATTTATATATCTTCTTTGGGGAAATGTCTATTCTAGTCCTTTGCCCATTTTTTAGGTTAATCATTTTTGTTGTTGACTTGTAAGAGTTTTTTTTTAATATAGCCTGAATACTACATTCTTATCAGATATATAATTTGCAAATATTTCCTCCCATTCTGTGGATTGTTTTTTTATTTTAAAGATTTTTATTTATTTATTTTTAGAGAGGAAGGGAAGGAGAGAAGGAGAGAAATATCAATGTATGGTTGCCTCTCGTGCATCCCCTGTTGGGAACTGGCTTGCAACCCAGGCATGTGCCCTGACTGGGAATTGAACCATGATCCTTTGGTTTGCAGGCCCGCGCTCAATCCACTGAGCTATGCCAGCCAGGGCTTCTTCTTACTTTCTTGACGGTGTCCTTTAGAGCACGAAACTTTTCATTTTGATGGTCCAACTTAGCTATTTTTTCTTTTTTTGCTTGTGCTTATACTGTGATATCTAAGAATCCATTGCCAAATCTAAGATCATGAAGATTTACTTCTATCTTTTCTTTTAAGAGTTTTGTGGTTTTAGCTCTCATATTAAATTGTTTATCCATTTGAGTTAATCTTTGGTATAAGGTATGGGCCCAACTTTATACTTTTGCTTATGGATATCCAGTTGTCCCAGCATCATTTGTTAGAGACCGTTCTTTCCCCATTGAATGGTCTTGGCACCCTTGTGTAAAATCAATCAGCTATAGATCTATGGATTTATTTCTAGATTCTCAATTTTATTCCATTTATCTATATATCTGTTCTTATGGTAGTACCACACTGTTTTGATTGCTATAGTTTTATAGTAAGTTTTGAAGTCTGGAAGTGTAAGTCCTCTAATGTTGTTTTTATTCTTCAGTATTGTTTTGGCAAGGGAGTATTTTTTCCTTGTAGCTCAGAGTGCCTTATTCTTTTGCATGCCCTCTTCGCTGTTCTTTCCACCACTCGCATAGCCAAGTGTCCTAAGATGTGCATTTCTTCAGGTGTTCATGCTTTTTCACAGCCACAAATGTTTGTAGGGAGGAGTTAGAGTTTGCTGTAATTTCATGACGTGAATACCTCTAAGACTGGTCTGGGATATGATGAAGTGATAGCAGGGGGCCAAAATCTGGCACAGTATCCTTTTTGGACCCATCCAGCTAGGACTCCAAGACAGCATTTTATAATGGTTCATTTATTGTCTGTGATTAATTTGTAAGCAATTAAAGGATGAAGGCAGTACCCTAATATTTAATATGGCCCCTGACCTTCAGTAGGAGCTTATTGTGCCTATTTAGTACTGGACAAAGAAATCCCTGACCAAATGCGGGTGAATGTTGTCTCATGCCTACGGAAAGGTTCCAATGCCACTGACAAAAGAATTGCTGCTGGTAGTTAGTAAACTAGTTTTTACATTGTAATAATAAGTTTGATCTAAACCAATAGGCAAAATGCCAACAAAGCAAATTCTTTGGAAGAGTGATAGAAGAAATGGAAATGTTTATTTTGCAATTAGCTCAGGATAAGAGAGACATTTCCAAATATTCTACTTGGCATCTCCATGTGGTCCAGGCAGACCACTCTGCTAACCACATTCCCTGGAAGTTTGGAGGCCTGCTGGAGTCACCCCGCTCTGTTAGGCAGGAAAATCGTGCCTACCCAGAGTTTGGAAGTGTGGTTCCCTGTAGTTGTTGTCTGAGTTCTTCTAGTTACACTTCAAGCTGGTGAGTTCCCCAGAGGATTTTAGACCCACATGTCTGCAAATGTATGTAAGTTAACACATTAAAATACAGGTATCTTATATTTAATTTGTGATGTAACCATGGTGTTTATTTTCTTAAACACTATGGAACTGCGGTACCTAGACAACTGGGTATCTACTTTAGAGAAGAGCAACAAATACATTTGCATTGCCCCCCTCCCCCTATTCCCAGTAACTGACATTTTTCCTTTCCAAATTTGTAGTTCTTCAATTGTAACAGAAACAAAATATTGGAGAATTTTATAAATTAAACAGAAAATCTCTCACTGCCCTTCTGCATCCTTGGTGACTAATTTGATCTGCCCCTCTTGCTTGTTGACATGCCACTTCAATAACAGGAATAATTGGATAAAATATCATAGACACATTGAATTTGGCCTGGAGGGTGTCCATTGCCAAGTGAAGAAGTATTTGTCTTTCTCCTCCTTCCACACGTTTTTAGAGATCCAGATTTATCGGTCTTTGTCCAAAGGGAGTTGGAAACAAAACAAGAGTAGTTCTTGCTTGAGCGCTAAAGGAAACCTCACACCTGCTGGATAGGCCTGCAGCCTGCAACCCCCTTACATCCCGGTGTGTCAGGGAAAAGATTAGACATGGGCCAGCTGCTCCCAAACAGGGTATTTTTGGTTTTGTTTTGGTTTTGGTTTGTTGTAGTCATTTAAAATTTATCTTTGTGAGCAGGAGACTAAGGTGCAATTCTGTTAGGAGTTTCACCAAGCATATTGAGGAAGACTTATGAGATCTCCAGTAGGCTGAGGAATGTATGAGAATTCTCAAACCTTGATCTCATGCTTAGGTTTGTTTGAGAGTGTCTGACCCACTGAACAAGCTGTCTTCCATTTAAATATATACCTGTGGTCTTCATATATTCAAAAGGCACCCCCCCTTGGAATGACAATGTGGGAAAGAGTGTGACCTTGCCACCCTATTGGTAAGTCTTCAGTCTACAGTGACAGAATTGGTGGTGTGGCCTAAGGTGGATGTGCATGGACTGCAGAAACAACCCAAAGTCTGAAACAGCTTAAGGCAGCTGGGAAGTTGGCTAAGTTTGTCTTTGCGGTTTAGCTTTGCCATTCAGACCTGCCCTGCTGTGACTGTCCCTTCACTGATGCAACCCCCAGCCTTGTCTTTCAGTGCTTCACTCAGGTCCTTCTCCCAAAACCGTACCCAGTACAGGGGGCCTTTCTTGTTCTCCCAGTATGTGCCTGTTCCTGTGTTTTGTACTCTAGCCACCTAATCCTTAATATTCGGAAATTAGATTCAGAAATAAGTTCCAAAGGCCAGTGCATTAATATTTTAGAAAACCACAGAACCCTGTGACCAGATGAAGGCTCAGCATTGCACTGTGGGTGGGAGACTCACTTTGAAGTCGACCTGCCTGGGTTGCTTACAATGGCACTCAAAATCTTTTAGCTAGTTTTTTTACATCTCTGAACTTCACTTCCCTCCTCTGTAAGATGAGGGTATGACCTTTCTCTCTCAGGGGAGTTGTGTGGATTACAAGAGCTGTGTAGATAATACTTATAACCTAGTAGCAAGTATATAGTGCTCAGTATGTAAATGAGAGTCCCCCTACATACACACACAATTGGGTAGAGTGGAGGAGAATATAGAAGTCATCTCATCTACCTTCTTGGAGAAACATATCTGCTCTAACCCAAAAAAGTGATTCCAGATGCAGAGGAAGAAACATGCAGCTGAGCCCTTTGACTCAGAGCTGTGGGCTGCACCCATCCTCGGGGCCGGCTTTGGTCCAAGTCTGATCTTGCTGCTGTGTGATCCAGTGACAGCATCTTTGGATCTGAACAGTCAAAATATTCCTGAAAGGGACCTGCTTCCCACAAAAATGCAGCCCGCCACCTGGACCCCATATTTGTTTTTAATTTAGCAACTCTGATCTTTTAAAAATACTACTTTGAGAATGTACTGATCCATTTTATGTTGTTTCTTCCTCTCCTGACAGGGCCTCTCTTCCCCCTTCCACGCCCACCTCTTGGCCACCCTCTCATCCTGACAGCTGCAGGGAAGATTTCTCTCCAGCTGTCTATCAAGTCTTCAAAAGCCATCCGGAATGTAATTGTAGTCTATTTTCCACCCCTCAATAGTAGTGGGTGAAAAACACACACACACACACTGCTCAAAATTGCAAGGAGAGAGGAGCCAGAATTACCTCATGACTTACTCAGAGCCCTGCGTAGATAATTACTGCCATTCATTACTGGCCCAGGAAAGAAAACAAGGGTCCAGTTGGATTTTAGTGAACCAGAAGCCTGGGGCATAAGAGGGGAAGGAGGGGGCTGTGCCATCTCCCTACTGCCTCCTGTCTCCCCACCCCCCACACACTTACATGCCAAGTTTCCAGAAAAATAACATCCTGCTGGCCATTCCCTGCCCCTCTTGCAATTTTTTATGCTTATTTAAAGTGCAGTTTAGAACTGGTACTATAGCCAGATTCTGCCAAGCATCTCTCCCTAGAATGTCTCAATAACCTTGAGCCAGAACCTGATATACCTGCTCTCCAGGATAAGGGTTAAAGTAGGCTCTATTTCATTAATTCATGAATTCATTGAGCCAACGATTCTCATAAGCTCACCTCAAAGGACTAGATTCTGAGGGAAATGGTTGAAGTTGCATTCTTCCTAATGAAGTGTGCTTCCCTCCCCATTTTAACCCTGTCTGGTATCATCTCTAGCAGACAGGTGAGGGTGCCACTTATTTGCTCATAACAGTCAATGCGTTCTCTTCCTTCTTAAATTCCCTTGGTCGTGCTGCTCTGTCTTATGAGCTTTTGTTAGATCTTTAACTCATTGAGGACAGAGAATACTGCTAAGAAAGAGGGAGTATACATACAGAAATCTATCAACCTCAGCTCCGAGCACAGAGTTTTATATTGTTTGTAAGCACTCAAGCAGTAAGAAAGGAAGGGAGGGAGGGACAGAGGAGAGGGAGAAAAAGAAGGAACAATGTATTTTAAGCTAAATGTTTTTGGATTTCTATAGGGAGAGGCAAGTCCTAGTGGAAGAGTAAGATATGGTTAGTTGACAGAGAGAGGAAGTCCTTCTAGAAGAGGAAGTGTTGGAAGGAAAGGATCTTGTGCTGGGAGTGAATCTCTGGAATTAGAATACATAAAAGAACACACTAAGGCTCTATATTACTTAACATTCATTACTTAACATTATTTATTTGTCCCCCTCTAATGCTCCTTGAGGGTGGTCCACCAATACCCATGTATTTCATTTAGCATCAGCCATTCCTTGCAGGAGCTCATTAGCTGTATGGGATTTGTATTGGGTGAGTAAGGCCCTCATGGATACTTTTAGGACAGTCAAATTTTGCTTCAGACCACACACATATTATTGATTTTACTGTTTTATTCTGTTATTTTTGGATTCTGAAGATTCATATGGAGAACATCTCTTTTGCTTCTGAGAAGACTGATGTTTCAGGAATTAGAAATAGCATTTGATTTATGATACCTGGGACTCTGCTTTGTTTTGAAGACTGATTCCTAATAAATTTAACATATAATGTCAGGAATAATCTGGAGAATTAGAGTAAAGAGACTCATGATTTATTTATAGTTCCTAATAATAATGGTAATTTTAACATTGAATGTTAACTAGGTATTTGACATTGTTTTTAATGTTTCATGTGAGTTATTTTAATTTAAAATTCATTTCATCCCAATGATGTGTTATCCTCTACATATGATAAAGGGAGTTAAGAAGTGGCCCAGGCTCCTGCAGACAGTAAGCAGTGGAACTGGAATCTGGTTCCAGGAAGTCTGACTCCAGAGCCCACGCTCTGCAGCCTCTCCCAGCTGTAGCTTCTCTCTGTGAGTGGAACTCTGGTCCCGACAGATATCTAGAAAGATTACATTCTTTATCTCCCAGGATCTATGCATATCAATACAAATGTGACCTCAAGATGACAGATATCTGGGCTACTTAAGAGATAATTCCAAAGCATTATTTTGGAGCAGAGGCAGGGCTACCGTTGATCGATAATTTGCACATATAGGTGAAGTAATTTGTCAAGTATTATATACTTAAAATTCCCAATGTTACAACCTTCAGAATGCCAACCATGCATCACATGTGTGTTATAAATGATGATTGTATCTCATTTAAACAGTTAATTATTTTAGGTATACTAATCCACTGAGCTCTTTCCCGATAACCTGAAACCAAGGTATTCCCAGGAATGTCAGTTGAAGTTCTTCAAATGATCTCTAATGGATCATTTACTCTTACAAAGAGCTTTTTTGTTGTTCCCAAGAGCCACCTTCTTTAACTGCATCTTCTGAGTACTCATAACATTTTTATCCTAAAATCTGCATGGGTTATTTTGTATACCTACCTGTGCCTGGGCAGGAAATCTTGGTAGATTCTATTTCTTTTTTTTTAATGACCTATAGAGGATACTGAACTGCCTGTCTTGGCAGTTTCTTGCCATACCTAATAGTATAGATAGTCAGCAGGCATTTTTTGGTGTGCAATCCACATCTCTCCTGCTGCTTTGGCTCATTCCATTTGATCGTCATGATACTGATGTTATCCTCTTCATGGCCTTTCTCAAGGCCAGGAAATCACAGCATATATACCTGAGTTGATAGTTATGGTCACATTCCATTTTCCTTAAGTACCTCCATCTTGAATAGTCCTCTGAGTCCCAATTTTTGTAATGTGGTCGAGGAGCTGTGAGAATGCCATCTGTTTACAAGAATGAGGTCATTGATGACTGCACACTTGACTTGAAAATGGCACTGCTCTTCCAAATCAAGATTTGAGACTTAAAGAAGCTGGCCTTGGACAGATAGTTGGACCCTCGCTTTGTTGGGATGCATGGTCATTTGAGAGTAATTGGATGGAAACATGAGCCTAGAGTGGCATTTATATAGCATTTTTATTTATTGAGTATAACTGCTGTACTCAGCTTTGTATAAAGCATGGGAATAATAGGATCAAATTAAAGAAAACTACTTAGATGGAATAGCATGGAAGTTCCCTAATGAAGAGATCTGATAGACCATGGAATAGCCTTCCCCAGGAAGGCTGGTCTCATTGAGATGTGGTTATTTACCATGGAACCAAATAGTTCCCCACTGGATGCCTCTTAGGCCGTTTTCATTTTGGTTCGTGACTTTGATTTAATTGGAAAAGTGCCTCACATCTGTTGTTGACTACCTAAGTCAATGTTTTTCAAATTCTAGTTGTGGCAGAATAGCCTAGTTAGTGTGTTAAAATACATATTCCTAGGTCCTGTTCCTAGATATCTTATTTCATCAGGTATGAGTGCTGTCTGGATATCTCCATGCTTACCAATTTTTTGGATGTTCTGATGCACATGTGCTGTACACTTCATTTTGAAAAAAAAAAAAAAAAACCCACACTGAGTTGGGAAGATTCCTGATCTTATAGTAAATGCATCTGTGCCTTCTGATCTGTTCTGTATTCTAATAGTCCACTTTGCTCCATTACCAAAGATCCTTTCCCCTTGCAGGTAGGGTGATGTTTGGTAGAAGAAATGTTTGGTGAAGGGTTTGGGATTGCTCAGAGGAGGGTGTTGCTCCAAGGAGCCCTCCAAGCTTGCTCAGTTTGGCCTTCTCTGCCTTTCCTGTGAGGCAGCTTAGTGTATTACAGTTACATGGCATATTGAGTACTATTGGGAAAATGGGGTTCTATGCTCAGATAAGTGTGAAGAACACTGTGAAAAACAAAATTAACCAGATTTTTTAACTGTAGAGTTTCCCAGAAACTTTATCATGACAAAACCTTAACCATTAGGAAATGGTTAGGATCAAACAGTTCCCGTTTGATCATAGAATTTCTCATGGGACTAGTGATTCAAGAAACACACTCTGAAAAACTCAGTGAGTTGAAAGCAAGAAAAATTAGTTTGTAACTTTAGCTTTTCACCCAAATAGCTTAGTAACCTTGGATAGGTTTTTTTAAGTTCTCTGAGTTTGTTTCCTCAGCTGTGAAGTGGGAGTAGTCACATCATTATACCTAGATTACAGGATAATTGTGAGGATAGAATAAAATTCATTTGTGAAAGTGATTTGTGAAGTGCAATGTGCCATCAGTTGTCATTGGGAAACATATGAGTTGTGTGCAAGTTTGGAGAGTATAGAGTGAGCCTGGACGAAAAGTTTGTCTTTGTCTTTGCTTAGATTTTGCTTAGATTGACCAATGGGACTTAAAAATCTGATCTTGTTTTACCAGTATTTGTCTTAATGACACAGCAATAGTTGACTAAAAATCCTCAAAATACTGCTTTCTGAATCATTCCACTGACACACTGATTTGACCAGATATTATAGCTCTGGATATTTTGCAGTTAATGCAGAAACAAGATTAGTAAGTGGTGACTCATGGTGAAAGAGATGGTCAAGGGCATGGGCCAATAGGATGGGAAGGGCTTAGACTGGGAAGAACTAGAACCTGGGGTAATAGTTTTTGGGTTGTACTGTATGGGATGGGTGGCCCCAGATCAAGTTCCATTGTCTCCAGGAGTCTGGACGAACTTGAGCACAAATAAGTAAAAATCATGAAAAATGGGTTCAGTATTGTGGGTGGGAAAGACAGAGCAATGTATGCTTCCACATAGAAACAATGCTTATCATTTAATAGGTACAGTGTCATGATTCTGAGTTGTTAGTGTCAGTTGGAGCCCTATAACAACTAACATCTGGGCATGAGAATCAAGGTCCGGAACTTTCAGAGAGGGAGCCAGTAGAATTTGTATGTCACATGTTGAAATTCTCACCAGGTGGGCTGAGCATTAGCCCTAGTGGTGTAACTTAGAGAAACAATAGAGAAGCCCAAATATACCAATGGGACAAACATAGTGGAACTTTGAAGGAATGGCTGAAGGGGTCACATCAACAGGCCTATCTCTCTTATACTAGATTTCAGAGCATGAAACTAACTACAGACCATATTTGCTGGTGATGACCAAACTCCTGCATCAGCAGTAATAATAATAAAAAAGAGTTATTGGAATTTACTCTATGATATCCTCCGTCCTACATACTTTGGCATATATTTTCCCAATTCTCAAACTGCAGTGTAGGATATGAAAAACTAGTATTCCCATTTTATAGATGATGATTTAGAGGTAGGGAGAAGCCAACCAAGTAAGTTGTGAAAGGTCACATAACAAATAAATGGTGGTGTATAGACTTGAATTTACAAAGCTCAACTCCAGAGCTACATTCTTTTCCACTATATTAGGCTGCCTCTGGTCCACCATGACTGTGAAAAGTATATAATTGAAATTAGCAAAATGACTAGAGAACTCAACAGATTCGAGAAAGAATTAGTGAACCTGAAGACAAATGAATAGAAGCTAACTAATCTGAAGAACTCAGAGGGAAAAAATGAAGAAAAATGAGCAGAGCTGAAAATACCTGTGGAATACCATCATAAATTTCAACATACATGTAAAGGGAATACAGGAAGGAGGTGAGAGAGATAAAGACCAGAAAAATATTTGAAGAAATAATGGGTGAAAGTATTCCAAGTTTGATGAAAAACAGTCTACACAAACAAAAAGCTTCACAAACCCAAAGTAGGATAAATACCTATGCACAGTCCAGGAACAGATTGTTTAAAGATGAAAATAAAGAGAAAATATTGAAATCAGCAAGAGAAAAACAACCAATAATGTACAGGAGGCATCAATATGATTAATGCTTTATTTATCACTTTAAAAAATGGTAGAGGACAGTGGATGACATAGAGGACTGAAAAAAGTAGCAACCAAGAATTTCATATCCAGCAAAAAATTTCTTTGAAAATGAAAGTAAAATAAAGGCGATCTAAGATAAGCAAAGACTGGAAGAATTTGTTGTTAGTTGACCTGCCTATAAGAAATACTAAGGGTTGTCATTAAGGCTGAAAGGAAACAAGAACAGATGGTAGCTGAAGTCCACAGGAGAAATAATAAGCACAGGAAATGGTAAAAAGGTGGGTTAATATGAAAGATTTCTTAAGTGAATTTTTCTCTCAATTTCTTTGAAGATGTAAGATTTTATAAAGGATAACTATAACAACTGTATTCTTAATATTAGACAATATTGAACTCAGGACCCAAAACATTAAATTAGTCCAAGAGTGGCACTTTTTAAATAGTTGCTATTGTTTAATGAAGATATAAGAAGTATGTTTATTTATAGCATCATTCTCATACAGCAGAAACTATAAACTACAGAAAGCATAAGGAGATATACACTGGTTGCAGGAGTTATTCACTGAACTTTTCTCATTCCATGACAGACATAATATATTTAAAAAAGAGCAATCATACCATTTTTTGTGTCACTTGAAGTGAGGAGAATTTTATATTTTTTCTTTTAAAAGTTATCTTATTTTCCAATTATAGATGATATACAATATTATATTTGTTTCAGGTATACCACATAGTGATTAGACATTTATATCCCTTATGAAATGATCACCCTGATAAGTCTAATACTCATCTGACATCATACATTGTTATTATAATAGAGCATTCTATATTCTTGAGGAACAAGTTTTTATATGTACTTTACATATATTTTAATATAAGTATATGTTTATTATATATTATAATGCATATATTATATAAATATATGAAAATGAAAAAATATATATAGACCTGCTAGAAATGCTACAAAGGTGTTCTTAAACTCTATAAATGTGAACAGTGCCAACAAATATTCTCTGACTACAATGCAATCAAACTAGAAATAAACAGAGAAAACAAAAATTTCCCAACAACCTAGATATGAAAAAAACAAGACCATCCTTAATATCTCAGGTTTAAAAGAAAATCTAAATGAAAATTGAAAAATATATGGAAAACAGTATAAAAATACTATGTTTTAGAATTAATGGGAAATAGTTAAAGCAAGGATTAGAGGCAAATTCATAGCCCTAACTATATTAATAATCAAGAAAGAATGAAAGTAAACCAATTAAGCTTACAACCCAAGCAATTAAAACATTCATTTAAAATCCCAAGTAAAATAGGATAGAGGATTTAATAAGAGTAAAAATTAATGAAGCAAAATATAGAAATTAATAGAACCAATATATAAATCATTAGCTTTTAATAATAATAATAATATAGGTAAATATTAATATAATCATGAAAAAAGAATGTTTAAACACATAACATAAAAACTAAAAAGAGGGAAGTAACTGCAGACACAGAGGAAGTTAATAGAATTATGGGAAGCTACTTTGCTCAATTCCTTACAAATACATTTGAACACCTGAATGAAATGGATACTTTTTGTATGGAAATAAAATTTAGTGAAAGGAAAGACACCAGGCAGACAAGAATGAAGCATTTTCCACGAGTCAATCTCAACTAGGTTGAAATGAAAGAGACTGCAGGCTTCCCTCAGGCATGATCTGAGACCTTGAGACAGGACAGTGAAATGGGCATTGTTTCTGATGACTTTATACTATTGTATTTATTTTTCATATTTATTCATATGCAATAACCAGTAATAACCCCCTGAACCTCTGGTTTGCTGAATATTCTTGCATAACTATGCTTGCTGGCATCATATATTCTTGCTAGAAGGAGCCCTAGCAGCCCTATGATAATATAACACAGTCCTTCCTCCCCCACCCTGCTCAGGAGGTTTTAACGGATTGATTTTTAAAAAGGAATCTGTAAAATAAATATAAATGCATTCATCAGTATGTCTTCAGCATCCGTCTCCCATATTTCTGTCCCTTCAAAAGGTTGCTAGGCAACCAGGTAGAAAAATAGCTGAAGCCCTTATAAAGAGAAGACATACTTACAATGTTGGAAATATGAATGTGGGCTTGCTCTCTTGGGCTTGCTCACAAATTGCCAAGACTTGCAACATAATCAATTCAGAGGCAATGATTACAATTGATTTTGAGGTTGGTGAAAACAATTGGCCATAATCTGCCCAAGGAGACATAACTCAAACCATTCAAGTGTGAGAGGAGGTGCTGCTCCGGTGATACCTTTTGCCCTTTAAGGACGATGAATTTTCAGCAGTTTCTGCTGGCCAGTGTCTCTGCCTAAGTCTCTGAGACTCTATTCTTGCAGTTAGCACAGTCTCTGTAAAATCTCTTTGGAGCTCACAATTGTTCATGCCCAGTTTCCCCTAGGAATTGCTGCTACATCTCCCCTGGCATTTAATATATCCACTTGATTTTAAATGGAGCCTGTCCCTATGGCCATTGGTGTGTGCAGCATCTCAGGTGGCCCAGGCTCAGACTGCACGAAGGAGCTGCACAGCCTTCCTACCTGGTGTGTGTGCCAGCGTCTGCTCATGATGACAGGTGTTGCTGTTCAGCTGCTAATTTCCCCATTAGAGACAATGTGGTAGGATTTGATGGCACAATCTGTTCATCTGAGGTCTGCCCTGATTTTCCCTGTTTAGAAAATATGGCTAACTTTATTGAAATAATAAGAGAAGGAATAGAGGCACAATGTGCCCTTTAAGTGGTTTTGCTTTGCTAGGGGAAAAAAATTCACAGCAGTCAATTTCTTTTTGTCTATTGTAAATTTATTAACAGTGTGCTGTAATTAGGTGCATGGCTTTGCCTTAGAGGACAAATGGTGCTTCTTGAGCTGTGACATTAGTCTGATTGTGGTAAAATGACCCATTTGGTTTTACCAGCTGTGACTTTGGAGGGAATGGAATGACAGAGAACGCATAAAACTCAACAGATGAGAACATTCCCAGCTCATACTCCCTATTGCTGATTATTCTGCATCCCAAACACAATGTTCTTTGGATTTACTCCTTAATGTCTTAGTGATCTGAAGAGTATTGTGCTTAAATTGACGGGATGTCAGAAGGGCAACTAACTTATCAAATCAGGTCCATATTCCCCCATTAATGTGACATATATTGCTATGGTAGGATCTAAAGATGTATGTTATCTGATTCACCAAGAGGGATTCCCAAATGGGGAAGCAGGATGGTGCGTGGTGGCATGTGTGCTCTTTGGGATCAGGCTGCCTGTGCAGGAAGCCTGGCCACAGCACTGCTGGCTTCTGAAATTCTCTAAGCCTTGGTTCTTTCTCTCTAACACAGTATAACCTGCTTCACGAGTGTATGTGAGGATTCTTAGCACAATGCTTATACATAATAAACTCTAAAGACAATTAAGGATTCAACCCCCCAAAATAACAAAGTGCATTAGACTCTGCAGAAAAAATGGTCCAGCTTAAGGGAAAGCCGTGGGTTCCTGACACTTCACTTTTTCAGCTCACACAGACTTGGAACTGTAGAAACAGAAAACCGCAAGGAGATGAAGTCTGAGCTTATAGTCCTGTCCCCTCACTGGTCCTTGTTCTGGGTCCCTTTTTCTAAGTTTCTATTCTTGCCTGCCATTTATTTATTTATCCCGAGTTTTGGCCAATGAAGGCTTACAATAGGATGCTCCTCAGAACAAGAACATTCCCATTTCAATAAGGAACTCTGGCATAGAAAGCAATGAATCCTAATGAGGACATTTTATGCACCATAACAAAATAGGTTTTTTAAGTGAGGAAGAAGGTTAATGTCATCTCTTGATTACCTCATAAGTGGTCCTAACGTCACAGGAGGCTGTCACAGGAGGCTGGACTCATTCAGTTGACGGTGGCTGGAAGTCGCCTCTTCAAGCCTGAAATAGAAATTTCTCAAAATCTGGTGTTTCATCTTTATAAAAAAAAAAGAGAGAGAAAGCATTCTAACACTGCCAGCCTCTCTGTGTTTTCTCATGCACTTCTTTCCTGCACATTTCCCCATTTGCTTTTCAGCTCCGAATCTACCCTTCTTTGTCCTGCTTTGTGATACTGGAGTGGACTCTAAACATCTCTCCTTTGTCATATGGCAGATGTTAAGTTTTGTCAGTAGAGGGCACTGGAAGGCCACTGCAAGAGGAAAGGGCCCTCCTCTTGGTTTCAGTGTGCTTTTTTCCTTCTTGTTCCTGTGGCCCTTGGCTACCAGCCGCATTTGGGACACCCAGTGGTGCTCACCCTCAAGAGAGTTTTACCAACACTCAAATGGGCAGCTCCCAGTGAGTCTCCAAGGTACCCTGGCCGATGGTTGCCTGTGTTCCAGCCCAGGCTTGTCTCTCCTCAGAGAACTTCACCACCTGTGAGCCATAGTCACATCCTTTCCAATAAGGTTCTTGGCGTTGGGTTTAGGGGCAGGGGCTCTTCCAAATTAGTTTTTTCCACAGGTATTCTGTCTCAGCTAGAGGTAGTAGCTGTTCCCAGTATCTGCTCTTCCTATACTTGTTAGAGTTCTCTTTACTCCTCAGTATCTAATCCCCTATTACAAGTTAATAATTCTTTATATTAAATTTTCCCTGTTCAAAGTACTGGTGTTTGGGGGTTGTTTTCCCCCTATCTTCTCGTTGGACCAAATTGAGAGATCCTAGAGGATCAGAAGTGATGTTATGCAGATGGTGAGTTCGGGGAGGCACTGGACGAGTGTATCAGAGCTCTTTCCTTTCTCTTTTGTCCTGGGAGTCAGCCAGACCCACGACTGGCCAGGTAAGTCTTTCAGTTTCAGAAAGCCCCCTCCCTGCAGATGAAAGCCACATTCTCCAAGATCAGCTCTGTCAGTAATAACGGTGTTATTTTGGATCCAATCTGTAGACTACTTTATCTTATTTCTTAATTAATTCACAACCCAGGCAGGGAGAAGTCCTACTTTCTATTGTCCCCCAACTTCCCTAATTCCTCAGTGATTTTTATATAAAACATTTTAGATAACTTACCACCAGAAAAAGGGATGCTCCAGGAAAGCACAGCATGTCTGTCTACCAGATGCTCTTTAGTGTTGCCTGTCCCCTGACGACCTCCCACATCACCGTGATTTCATCTCACCACATATAAAGCTATTTTTTTCTTAAAATGCTAACGTAACTGGGGAGTGGTTCCGTGTCTCCAAAAGGGTCGTTATGGCAATGACCATGCCATAATGGTCATTGTTATGAGTACAATCCCACAGAACCCACGTAAATGATAAGAAAACGTTTAGAAAACAACATGTTGTATTTGAAACACATCTCTTTAAAATCAAGAATTAACAAATCATGCATTTAAAACTGTGTGTGAAGAAAATAGACTTGTGGCTTCTACTCTGTGCATCAAGTCCCACTAAAGAAAAGAGTTATTTGCCAGCCCTTGGGCCAGCTCTACTTCCTTGATACATTGGACATTAACAGTTGGGTTTGATGGTGTTGCTGAGTTTTTGTTGAAGGAGGAAATTGAAGAACGGATGTCAGCAAATGATCACATTTGCTCAGACAGTTAGCCACATACCACTTCTCCCCTCCATCATCTCTATTGACATAGCCTTCTATTGTCCTTGACTTTCTCTTGCACTCTGCATGCATGGCTGAGTTACTCATGTGTCCTACGTGTTTGCATAAGGAGAGTACGGTGGAGGGAAATACACTTCATTGTGCTTTTGAGAGAAGAAGGAAATATGACTCATGCCTTTTGTGAACATTTGAAATATTGGTGTGGTGGCTAAGGATTAATAAAGCTTCATGACACGCCCTATCTCAAGCATAGGCCTGGGGTAATAACACCTGACACAGGAAACATAACGTAATCTTGAGATTCTGAGATGACCTTTGAAACAGATTCTTGCTTGGCTGAAAAGAGA
>PVKM010031238.1:0-16882 GCA_004027735.1 Carollia perspicillata | reverse complement strand
ACTCTAGTGCAAAATTTCAACTCTGGGGACCAGTGAAATCTAGGGAAGAACTCACCCTCCAAAACACAGTGACACGCAGTAGTATCACTTCTGAACTATGTGTCTGAAATGGGTTTTTAAGACTCCCTGCCAGTCATGTATGGGTTGGTTGCTTCATAAAAATGAGACATTTAAGAATTAAAGCAGAAGGAGTAAGGATAGATTAATGTTATAGTATACTAGTATTTAGTCTATTTAACATGAATGGGAAGAAGATGATTTTGAGGAAGTTATTGGCAAATTTGCAAAAATTAAGGCTTAAAAACAAATTGTATTGTTATTATTCATCATTGCAATAGATTGATAAGGTGTAGGTTTTCCTCTTTTTTACTTTTTAAAATATATTTTATTTATTTATTTTATTAGAGAGGGCAAGGGAGGGAGAAAGAGAGGGAGAGAAATAATCAATGCGTGGTTGCCTCTCACATGGTCCTCACTGAGGACCTGGCCTGCAACCCAGGCATGTGCCCTGACTGGGAATCAAACCAGCAACCCTTTGGTTCACACAGGCCAGCACTCAACGGTTTTCCTCTTAAAAAAATATTTTATTTCTTTTTATTTTTTTGAGGGAGAAAGAACGGGAGAGAAACATCGATTGGTTACCTCTCCTACCTGTGCCAACTGGGAACTGAACCAGTAACCCAGAGATGTGCCCTGACTGGGAACTGAACCAGCAACCTTTAGCTTTGCAGAATAATGCTCAACGGCTGAGCCACACCCACCAGGGCAGTGTTCCTCTTTTTTTCAAAATTTATATTAATGTATTTAGAAAGCTTTTGTCTCTTTTTACTTTTTGGTATTGTAATACTTTTTAAAAAATTAAATGGCATGATTATACATAGAAAGTTTTGAAAAAAGAAACTTTCAGCTGTCTCTATTTCTTTTCTATCTGGTTATCTTTCACTTTATTTCGTACTTATTATTGGAAATCTTTCTTTTTAATAAAGGGGCTGTTAAAATGTGATCCGTCGCAGGTTCCTCTCCTTTCCTTCAGCTGCTCGTTGTATAGCTCTTAAGGTGAGGCTGACAGAGTGGCCACAGCACAGCCGAGGCAGGAGACACGGGGTTTGCACCGCCGATTTGTCCCTTGTGTGCCCGTAAGGTAGCACTGATCTGATTCCTTCTCTTGGTCAGAGCAGGGGACAGTTTCCGTTACTCTCACTTGACCTTTTCTCGCAGGAAGGGCTCCACTGTCAGACGGACCTGGGCCAGGACTCCTGTGTCATCTGGCCTTCTTGCAGCCCCAGTCCCACGAAGGAGCCCGGATGGCATATTGGGTTTCCCGGACCGAGTGCCCACGCAGGTGCTTTACTTAAAGGCTCCTGGGAAGACTGGGTGTTCCCTTTCCTCCAGTACACACTTAGTTTTGGGAAAGGAGGGGATATGCATTGTACATGCTCGTTGTGGCGTGGCTGGGCCCTTCCTCGCAGGGACCTGGCCTCTCCTTCAGTCAGTGGACTGGATCTGAGAGCGGGCTCAAGTCTACAACCCGGGGGTCGGGGAATCATGATTTTCCCTTGTGGCAACTGATTGAGGGTCTTCCGTTTCCAAGCTCCTAATAATTTTTGGCTTACCCGTCAACACTCCACACGGCTGCCCAACTCGCTGATCTTTGGAAATGCTACGGTCCATCAGCCATCGCCGCCAGTGAGCCCTGCGGGTCAGCGTCTCTGGTCACCGTCCTGGTTTTGGTCCCGTAACACTCACCTCGCTCCTGATGGTCACGAGCTACTGCCCGGCCTCTGATCGTTCAGAATTCCACCTTCTGGTTGAAACCAGGTAGCCCGATCCCACCGATGACTCTCCCATCAGCTTGGTTTACAGAGGAAGGTAAGTCACCACCGAGCCTCTCACAGTGTCACTTATCGTTCCACAGTGCACACCCGGTTAGTGAAGAGCGTGTCCTCTTGTACTCGTACAGAACTCCGTCAGCTGGTGGCTGTCTGGTCTGGCATCGTAGATCCATTTTTGCACGCCCGCTTCGCTGGGCCGTCGGACTTCTTCCGCGGTACTCTGCCAAGGCAGTTGTGGTGTTTATATCCCATTTACTGTAGGCCATGGTCGTCTCCAAGCTTCAAGGAGCCATTCCAGTAATGTGTTAAAAGTAGCTTTGACTTTGAACGTCCTTGTCAGGATGTGAACTCCTGAGCCACAGGAGCACCCACTTGAATCAGTGGTTTCCTATGCAGCCCTGTGTTCTTCCTCTGCCATGGCCCAACACCCTCAAGGTATACTCTCATAAAAACCCTCCCACTTCCTCCTGGTATATATCAGTCAGCTCCTGCAGCTCTGCTGAATGGCGTTTACCTCCCACGCACGGAAAGTACTCCCCCACCGAACTGTGCTGAGAGCAGACGTAGTTTTTGGTCTACAGGTCATGAGAGGTGGGGTGGGGTGGGCTAAGGGGAGGCGGGGGACAACTATGGTCTTGGCAGGCGTTTGCCTTAGGGGAGGGGTTTGCATGGCCCCCTGGCAATGAGAGGCTGTGCTTCTCTGTGAGGGGAAGGGAGGCATTGGTGCCCACCCACGGGGCTCAGGAGAGTGTGGGGGGACGTCTAAGGTTCTCCAGTTGGAATACCAAGTCTCAGGGGCTCACTTCTGCTCTATGGGACTCTGTCTTTAGCCCATGACGTACTGGGGCTGTGGATTCAGCCTTTCTGCAACTCAGTCATGCTTACAATCTAATCTTAGGCTGATTTTTGGCCCAGTCTGCTCTCGAGCTGTAGGAGATGAGTTTTTAAACATTGTGTTATGGAGCCCCTCTAGTTTTCTCAACGTGCCCGAGTTCTAGCAGACTTGGCAGAGCCTGACAGATCCCCTTTCCACGCGTTACCTGCCCACTGCCTCCCAGCTAGAGCCATTCATTGTGATGCCGCACAAACATCCCGCCTCCCACCAGAAAGTCTTCTTCTTCTTCTTGCCATCTGGCTAGTTAGTGATTTTATTCTAGAATCTTCTCCCGAGATCTGCTTTCCAGGGTCACTTCCATTACCAACTACTTAGTTTGGGTTTCTCCCACAGTTGGCCTTGAGACAAGATTTTGGGTGTTACTAGTTTATTTGGGAGGTGACCCTAGAGAGGCATAGTGAAGCGGTGCGGGAGTGAGACAGAAATGGAGAAGAGCTGAGAAGAGCTAGCCCAGTGAGTGGGTTTTCTCTGGCATCGCTTGGAGCTCAGTTCAACTGGGGACCCTCTGAGAGGCTGAGTGGAGCATCCTTGGACCTGTCCTACTGACGGCCAGGAAGCAGGAGGTGGTACCCACTGACCCCCAGTCCTTCTTGTGTGAGGGCCGCTCCTGGGGCTTTGACTCCAAAGCATTCCTGGCCTTCCCGGCACGTGGCTGTGAAGACTCTAATGCTACAGGAAGTACTCAGGCAGAGAGACACGAGAAGCTATTGGCACACTTGGAAACAATGCAGGTGACCTCCAGGGCAGGCCGAGAGGATTCGGACTCCAGGCAGCCAACGCCTACCTCCCTTCTGCTCACAGCAGCCTCCTCCTGGGTTTTGCGAGGTTCCAAGCCGACCTTGCCATTGTGCTGTTTCAGATACTGGAGTGACCGACTTCCTATGGTTCTCAGTGTACAGTAGCTGCTGTTTCTCGGGGGCTAGTGAGATGCCAGATACTATACAGAGACCTTCCCTTGCATTTTTCTTTACAAGAGACGTATCACATTCACACCACTAAGGAGAAAACTGAGTCTGGGGGAGGTGTGAATGCATGGAACTCCTTGGTGATGCCGTCCCTCCTGCCCCTCCTCCCTTCCGAGCCCTCTCCTCTGTCCCAGCCACACCAAGCCACTTGTAGTTCCCCGACAGACCCATCCTCACACCTCCCCATCTTTCTGTGTGTGCTTTCCTTGGTCTAGAATGCGTTTCCCTTTCTAGGTCTTGCAAATGCCTTCCTATACTTCAAGACTCAGCTCAGTGACACCTCCTCCAGTGAGTCTTCCAGGCTCCAGCAGGTTGAGTTAGCCCTCCCTGGTGCTGCCACAGTCTTTGTGCTATCAGAACACCGACCTCTTGGTTTTGTTTGCCTGTTGGCAAGGATGGTACGGGGTGCCGGTGACTGGTGCAGGGAGAAGCCTGGAGCCATTCGTTGTGGGGCCGTGGTTGAATGTGAGGCAGGGTCTGGAGTCGCCTGCTGAGAGTGAGGGTGGTGCATAAGGAGAGAAGACTATTTGGCCATCAGAGGGCACAGCAAGGGCTGACGGGTAGGTCTTAAATCTCACTTTGCTACAAAGGCTTCACATTCTTCCTATGGGGTGTAGTTGTAAGGTGTGAGGGGTTTTGTCTCTGAGTTATCATTGGCTGAGAAGGCCTACCTATGCGGGGCGCATACTTTCCCATGGGGGCCTTCAACACTGCAGAGCCTGGCAGCAGATCTAATTTAAGTCTCGTTTATTGAGTATCTGTTGTGTCTGAGACACTGGAACACTCATCATTTCTTTTACTCTTTAAAATAACCCTGTGAGAGTATTAATATACCGTTTTTTGGAAGTAATAACAGAACTCCTTCCTTGGAGCATCCTGTGTGCCAGGCTGGCCCTTTGCATTGGTCACCTCCCTCCACCCTCCCAACTGCCCTCTTGAGGAAGAAAGGATCCTTGTTATCTCTGCTTTGCAAAGGAAGAAGGTGGGGCAGGGGAGGGAAGTTAAGTGCTTGACTGAGGGCACTCGATGCAATCGGAGACCAGGTGTTTGGAGACCAGGTGCAGACCCCCTCCCATGCCAGTGTGTGCCTCTCCTGTGCCATCTGTTTGGTGTGCTCGCTGTTCAGAGGTCCCTGACAGGCTAGAAGTTAGGGGTGTGGGAAGTGAGCAAGACCAAAATCTCCTTTCTTTGTCCCTAACAAGAACAGTGAGCATGTCCACCAGACCTGCTGCTGCAGTCCAGGTCTGCGCTTTAATTCCCGTCAGACAGCTGCTTCAGCGCAAAGCACGGTGTGGGCCCAGGGCCTGGCATCAGCCTTTGCAGTGGGCGTGATGGAAGAAAGGGTCAAAAGGCCCCATTTTGAATCCTGGCTCTGGTGTTTCCTGGCTCCAGATCCATGTGCAAAGTCATGCAGTCTTTCTGAGCCTCAGTTTCCCTCATCGTTACATGGGAGAGTATTTTTCAGCAGCGCTCCACAAACTTGGAAACCGAAGGCCCCTCTCCATGTCGTGAGGGTTCAACAACAAACACATAATAACAATAGTTGGTGTTTATGGAGTGTTTATTATGCGCTGAGTGTTACTCTAGTGCCTTATATGTGTTATTTAACCCTCACTTCAACCCTACAGGTAGGTAAAGAACAAGATACAGAGAAGTTGAAAAACCCAGCCAGTAAACGATCTAGTGCCAATTCAGTGACCTCATGGCTGATCTCGGTATTTCTCATCCTCAGTTTAACTGTCTGTCCCAACGTGAGCCAGCAGCACCTGGCACCTGTGAAGCTCTGGGGCTTCCAGGCTCGCCCTCACCGAAGGTCTGTCTGTCGGTCTCCCCAACCCATTTTATTTTTATGCCATTTCTTTTTTATGTATTATCTATCCTTCTCCAGGTCTTTCTCGGTTTCTTACCCTCTCTCACCCCCCCCCAAGACCCTCATGGTTTTCTCTGCCTGTCCTCTGCTGCCCCCGTGTGGCCAGATATGGAAAGGCCGCTCCTCGCGGACCCCCACCCGGCTCCCCTCCGTGGGTCGCTGCGCACCTGAGGACGCAGCAGGTGGTGAGCGCTGGTGCATGCAGATAGGGTTTTCGCGCTGGAGGCTCGCTTTCTGCATCCACCCAGCGAGAGTGTGGGTTTGGTACTGAGCCTTTGTCTTGACTAAACCCCTGTATCTATTCTGACGTCCTGTCGGTGCGGGGCCCAGAAGCCTGGCTTTAACCTGGGTTTGCGTGGTCCCTCACGGCCGGCCCCCCCTCTTCCCGCCACCCCCGTAGCAATGGTAGCTGTCTCGCTAGCTCCTGAGCCTCAGCCCCAAGTAGAGCTTTGGCCTGAGTGCGTGAGAGTGCCCGCTGCCTCTGGAATTCGGTGACATTGGAGCTCCAGAAGGACGATGGTCTCCTTGCCTCGTTTACCCCTGCGCACCCTCCCCCATACATCTCGCTGCTTCCCCTCTGTAATAGTCGTAAGCAAAAGTTAAAATGCGTCCGTAGAGGAATTTATTCGCCTTCATGGCACAGGGCCAGTGAGTGGGAGCTCAGGTTCAAACCCAGGCACCTCCAAATACTTTCCTTATACTATTCAGCCCCTTCTCAGAACTTAGTCATCCTCCGATCAGAAACGTGATGAACATCCTATTTCTAAATTGCCTGATATAGTTTCACAGTATTTAACTCTTTCGTGTGCTTAAATATATTTTAAAATTGCACGAGAAATGTGTGGTCGTTGTAGAAAGATTAGAAGACACAGCAAAGGACTTCCTATTAAAGATGACACGTAGGACACACACGCTGTTTTCTGAGACTAAAATGACAGCACACGGATTTTATTACCACGGTGAAGCCACAAGGACAAAGGGAACAGGCAAGGAGGTGACCCGCAGCAGCACTGGGGGAGCTGGGAGCAGAGAGCAGGCGGTTGACTCAATAGGCGTGGGAAAGCTGGATCTTACACCCCGTGGGTCCACACCGGCAGCTGGATTTACGTACCGCAGGGACGCAGGAAGGCTGGGCACTTCCAGAAGTAGGTGGAGCCCAGAACAGAGAGCAGTTAGACCGCTAGATTCCTCCCCTGCGGCCAGATGACCACGCCCCCACCCCCAGCTTGGGCAGGAGTCTAGAGAAGGTGTCTGACCTCGGTGGGGGAAGGTGAGAGCCGGACATGTGGGTGGGAAAACAGCAGATTAAAGGAAAGTTTGTGTCCTGAATGCTGAATACCCAGCACAAGGCCCATTCACTTGCCCCACTTGGCTCCTAGTCCCTGGCAACCAGGCGCACACCTGTAGGCAGGAGGCTGGGAGGTGACACTGGGAAAGAGGGCAGCATCTAGTGAAATGGCCTAGTCAGACATGCCCCGTGGGCACAGAGCTTCCCATCAGCTTTTTAACTTGTTTCTTTTCACTGTTATTTTTTTGGGAGGGGGCATGGGAGGCTAATTCTAGACTTAGAGAAGAGTCTCAAGAATTACCATCTACTCTTCACCAAATTTACCTAATATACAGGGTCTGGCACAAATATCACTCCTTTTTTATTACAAAATCATAAGCAGCCTTGGCTGGTGTAGCTCAGTGGACTGAGCACAAGCCTGCAAACCAAACAACCGCGGTTCGATTCCCAGTCAGGGCACATGCCTGGGTCGCAGGCAAGTTCCCAGCAGGGGACGCAGGAGAGGCAACCATACATTGATATTTCTCTCCCTCTCTCCTTCCCTTCCCTTCTAAAGATGAATAAATAAAATCTACCCCCCCCAAAAAAAAACTCTGTAACATTCTTTAAAAAAATCATAAGCATGTCATTCTGTAACATAACAATATCATACTCAGGCACACCAATATCACATTTTAGGGGAAATATTCAAATTAAAACTATATGTGATTACACCCATATTATTACCCGACCAACCACTCAAGCGGGTGTAACTTCTGCTGGACCCTGTCTATCCAGAAGTGAGATTGCCAAATTATGCAGTAGTTATATTTTTAATTTTTTGAGGAACCTCAATAATGTTTTTTAAAAATATTTTATTTATTTATTTTTAGAGAGAGAAGGAGGGAAGGAGAAAGAATGGGAGAGAAACATCAATGTGTGCTTGCCTCTCATGTGTCCCCAACTGGGGACCTGGCCTGCAGCCCTGACATGTGCCCTGACTGGGAATCGAACTGGTTACCCTTTGCTTCATGGGCCCGTGCTCAATCCACTGAGCTACACCAGCCAGGGCTCCATAATGTTTTGATATATTTCTGACATAGCTAATGACGGTTGCCGTTCAAACACAATTTGACAATTGGAGCTGCATTCCAATCTGCTCTTTTTTCCATGTAAATTTATTGTCATTAAATCTGATAGATGTTCTTCTGTAAAATTGTCTCCCAAACCTCTTTCAGTTTCAGTGCTACATATTTTGGAGTTTAATCTGTTTGTCAATGATGTGAATTATTATTTTTTTTTTGCATTAGAGAATAGTTTTCAAATACTGGAGAAATAGTTCCTCAATATTTTATGTGATTTACAATGTAACAGCTACAGACCTGACATGTTCATGGTTTGCACTGTTAACATTTTATGCATCACTTCCTTACGTCTGGAGGAGCGGTCAGAAAACTTTGTAAGGGGTGAGATAGTTTAGGCTTTGTGCACCTGTTTGGTCTCTGTTACATATTCTTCTTTGTTATTTTTTCAGCCTTTAAAAATGCAAAATCATTCTTAGGTCACCGTAGGAAAATAACATGTTGGCTGTCATTTGCTGACTCCTTGTCTAGACATTCAACAAAACAGTAACTCGACCCTGACTTTGTCACCTTTGGCAATTTGTGTGGTGTCACCGTGGCTGATTTCAAGCTACCAACGTGAGGTCCCTGAACACAGAGTTGGGGAGAGAGGTGCAGTAGCATGTCATTACATAGTATTTATGTCATGGAGCTGCAGTGGATTAAATAACCTCAGGAGCATAGAGAGTAGTAAGAGGTAAGACAATTAGCAAGTAATACACTTAGAGTATGCATCACCTTTGTTTTTCTATGCAGCTTATCTAACTGTAAATGTATAGAATTTAATCTTCAATAATGGTGGCGTTTAATAACTGGAGAGCAGGCAGGGAGATGGCAGCAGACTGGTGCGGTGAGTCCAGTCTCTAACCAAGGTCGGAATTCAGTCTGCGGATCAGGGCGGGCTCAGGCTGTGACCACCACCGCTCACAGCCTCCACGGGGCTCTGTCTGGGGATAAATTCTGGGCCCGATATATGATCTGAGAAAACTTGAGCTTCTCTCCTGGTGAAGCAGAATGACCCCTGCCAAACTGGAGCCTCAACCCCAAGCCTCTCCATTTACAAGCCTGGAAATCAGTTCACGGACCTGAGGCTAAGCGGAGGCTCAGTTATCGTGGGTTTCCCCCCAGTCTTCTGAGTGAAGCCTCTCCTTCTGTCATCTCTGCATTTGCCACTAGAGGGCAGAAGAGGCTTGGCTAAAAAGAAAATTGTCGGCGGCACCTTTATCCAGGGCACAGGTTGAAACCCTTTATCCAGGGCACAGGCTTGACGCGAGGATCTTGGAGGAGGGAAGGGGGAGGGTCGGGAAGGATTTCACGACTCCAGGATAACCTTCTAGCTGAGGTCCACTCAGCTCAGAGATTCAGGGACCAGACTCTGGAAACCTGACTGACCCTGACCCCTACTTCTCACCCCCGCCTCAGCCCTGGCTCTGCCTCTCTGGCCAAATCATAGACTCCTGGAGACTGAGAGTGGGGTTGACTGCATTTGCACCCCAGTGGCTGGCACAGAGTCCAGCACCGAGTGAGTGCTTAGCGCATATTTACTGAATCAGTACTCAGGGGGTGGGGGCAGGGCGGTGTGTGGAAGAGAGCCTGCCTTTAGAATCAGACATGACTTAAAGTCTGGCTCTAGCTGTGTGGCCTTAGGCAAGTCACATAGCCTCTTGGGAGTGTTGGTCTCTCTGTCCGAGGAATTATCGGCCGGTACCTTGAAGGGCTGTTGTGAGGATTAAATGAAGTGGCAAGGGGTTGGGCCCAGTACACGCCAGTTGCTTGATAAAGAGAGCAATTATTATGATGAGATTTTGCAGACTGGCGAGCAACCAAGTGTGGATTAAGGAGTAAAAGGGAGATGAAAGATGAGATTGTCAGAGAAAAAGGGCGAAGGTCACGGAGGGGCCTGAAGGTCATGGTGGGGACGCAGCTTCTCTCGCGTCTGCAGTGGGGAGCCCCTGGGAGCTCTCCGTCTGTCTGGTGAGATGAGACCGAGACACGGGAGCCTCTTCCCTCAGCTCTGCCGCAGCCTCACTCCCTGAGGATCCAGTATACACACAGGCACGCACACATTCAATCTGAGAGTTATTTTCAAATTTGGAGACAAGTGGCAAGTATAGTAGAAAGATTACCATGTGCTTTTAATGCAGAATCACCTGCTGTGAATGGTCAGGTTCGCCTTATCATGCCCCCTCCCTTTCTCTCTCTGAATGTAGTTCGTTACTCTGAGGCGCTGGAGAGTGAGCTCCATCCGCACGCGGCAGCCCTTGGCCTGTAAATACTTCGGCATCTATTTTGGAAGAATGAGAACACTTTCTTGCACAGACACAACTTCAGTAAATTCACCACTGGTACTTCACTCAGTTACTGACTGTGCAGCCAGGACAGCGGCCCCTAAAGGTGTCTGTGTGCTGAGTGAATGTGTGCTGTTTGAGCCTCTAAGTTTGTGATCAGTTGTTACAGCAGCACTAGGAGACGGATCCTAACACTTCCTTTAATTCCGACCCTATTCCTGTTTTGCCAATGGACCTGGTAATGTCCTTTCTAGCATTTTCTCCCTCTGGCGTGGGATCCCACGTGGCATCCCTTGTCGTTAACCTCTTCTGTCTTCCAGAAGCTGGAATAGCTCCTCCGAATTTCTCCATCTTACACGACGATGACTTTTTTGAAGATACAGTCATCGCCCTGCCCCCCTCCTTTCTCAGTGGACTGTGTCTCATTTTGGGTTTGTCCGAGGCGTTGTTCTGATTAGATTCATGGCTGGAACACTGCATAAGTGACGTGGTGTCCTTCGCAGGGTGACACCGGGAGGCACTCAGTGTCCATCTGCCTCTCATTGGTGATGCTAATTTTGTTCCCACCGTGGAGGTATTTTTCACACTGGGTGCCACTGAAAAGCATCTCATGTGGTGGGAACTGGTACAGTACACAGCGAGGTTGTCACCAGTCTGCTGGGAACTGGGCGCCAGGAAGACGTGGTACCTGATGCCTGCCTTTGAGGACTGTCTAGCCTCCCAAGAAGCTCCCAGGCTGGTGGGGAGCCAGACGAGTGGGCAGTCACTCATTTGTGCATTCGTTCCACTCCTACTTACCGAGCACCTACGTGGGCCCGGCGAGGCTACAAAGGTGAGCGAGGGAGCTGGGGTTTACCTTCATGATGCTCACTGTCCGGTGAAGAGGGTGATTGAATGAGCGCTGTGTCCCCGGCACCCAGGCCTGTGCCTGTCACATAACAGCTGCTCGGTAAACAGGGGCTGGCTGAGTGAATCGCTGAGCATCAGGGCCGCGTCGGTCCTTCCCTGAAGACAGTATTCTGCCCATCCTCCCGGAACAGGTGGGGAAACTAGGCTTAGCGAGGGGAAACAGCCCTCTGTGGCCTAACCAGGTGCCTCGGTGGTTGTAAGACCTGGTTCCCACACGCAGAGCAGGCCAGTAAGCTGGAGGCTCCTGTCCGTGAGCAGCTGGAGGTGGGCTCATCCCGGAAGGCGCTGGAGCTCCTTCTCTCCCTCTCCTGCTCTGGGGCCTGGGCCCCCTGATTGGGCCCGTGGTTATCTAGTCAGCGATAATACTGGATTTACTTTCCTCTCGGAGTTGCGTCCAATGTCGCCAGTGACATTTAGCTGACACACAAGGAGGAGGCTGGCACTTTAAGACTGTCAGCGTGCTACGCAGGTAGAAGCGGATTGTGTTGGGAGTCTGGCTCATCGCTGACTACAGGGAGGCGGCAAGGCCACCTTTGTGAGTGGTGGATAAGCCCTTCCGTGGAGCCCCGCTCAGACCGACTACAAACCCTCCTCGAAATCAGTGAGGCCCTGCCGGTCGTCCCGTTGTGATGGGCATTCATTTCAGAGGTTGGGGGAGCGAAGGGCACCGTGAATTGTTCTCCGTCTGTGGGCCTCTGTTACATTCCAGTTGTACTCTGACAGCCCACTCTTTCTCCTTGGCAGCTGAGAGAGAATGGGAAAGGAAAACTGTCACACTTAGAAAGCAGTTCACATTAGTTCACGTTTCCACATCGAGTATTTATTGAACGCTTACCAGCTGACCCCACGTTAATTCCTTGGCCTCTCTGCCTCATTCACTCATCTGTTAATTGGGGGCGATAATAAATGGTTCTGCTTCATAGGGTTGGTTGTTGTGAGAACTAACTGAATTTAAATACTCAGAGTGCTTAGGCCCGTGCCTGGCACACAGTAGGCAGCGCGTCCCTTTCTGCACCCGTTACCAGCGTCCCTACGCCAAGGATCAGTGTGGTGGGCGCTGAGGGTGCAAAGCTGGGGGAGACTCGCCCCCCCGCCCCCCCCCAACCAGGCAACTTATGGTCTGATGGACTTGACCACGTTCAACCAGCTGTTCGGTCCATGGTTGCATGATTTCAAGATTCTGCGATTACAGGAATTGAAAGTTCTCTGATTTCATATTTGTAGGATTCTCTGAATTCAGGGTTCTTATATCCTATGGGTTTGTGATTCGAAGGTTCTATGATTTTTCATGCCAAGAGCTGACCTGAAATGAGAACCCCCGGCTTGTTGGTCACAACCCCATTTCCCTCTCCTTCTGGGCACGCCGACTGTTTTTCCAGCCCCCCTGTAGTTAGGTGCGGCCATGGAGCTGAGTTTGGCCAAGGACAGATGGTGGAAGTGATGTAGGCCACAGCCAGGCCTGGCCTGTGGAGACTTCCACGGGACCCTCCCTGCCCTTCACTCCATCTGATTGAATGCAGAGCATACCGAGGACCTGCTGGTGGGAAGAGCCACTGCGTGGAAGGAGCCTGGGTCCCTGAAGGAACATGTGGGAAGTTGTCCAGCTGGGGATGTGAGCAGGAACTGAACTTCCACAGTGTTAAGCCCTCAAGATTATCTAATTTGGCAGGCGACAAAACCTTAGTACATTCAGGTACCTACTAGGAGTGATAAGGAGTCAAAGGTCACAGGAGGTTGGGCCAGACGAGAAGGCAGGTGGGAGGCTTCCCAGGTGGAACCCCATCCCCTTCTCTCCCATCTGCACCAGTTCTTGCCCCCTGTCTCCTCCAGCCCTGCAGCTGGGTCTTAGCATCCCTAACAAGTGGTCCAGGCCACAAACTCAGGATTTAGCCAGAGGGGCATAGAACTGTTTGCTGTGGTCACACCCTGTGGCTGGGGTCCCTGCCTCTCCTGCCCACGCAACAGGGTAGTGTTGTCTTTGTTCTGACTGAGGGGCCGAGGACCCCATCCTGTGGGTGGGCCCAGGCCTCTCATGTTAGCCCCCTTTCCTTTCTCTGCTGGACGAAGCAGCGCCCAGCTGTTTCCCTGGGTGGGCAGGAAGCGGGCCTCTCTCCGCCACTGCCTGCACCTGCATGGCCTGCTCTTCTCCCTGGGCCAGTCCTCTGACTGTGCCTGCCAGGTAGGTGGGCAGGCTGTTTCTCCTCAGATAAAGCTGCCGCTGGCTCAGCCAGAGCTGTGGCCTGAACACCTGGGGCACCCCTCAGGAGAGGGCAGAAGTTGCTTTCATGGAATTAAGAGTACAGTCTGTTTCTTGTCAAAGGTAACTTTTTGTAATTCGTGCTTCAACTTTGCGGGGAGGGGTTGTGTTTTCCGCCTGCACGAGCTCGATAAGTGAATGGGCGCATAGGAAAGAAGCTTTGCTTCTGCCAGGGCCTGGTGCACAGCCTGGATCTGAACTTTAGAAACAACCATATCAACCTCCAGGCTATGAAGATAGTGGGGGTCAGGGGAGAGGTGGGATGTAGAACCCTGTCTGCTCTGCACAGAAGACCCTCCCCTTCTCTGTTTGGCACACTGGAGCTTTCAAGACACTTCCTCCAGGATGCCTTCCTTTGTTTCCCCAGATAGAATCAGCTGCTCCTTCCTCTATGCCTCAGTTTCCTCGTCTGTAAAAGGCAGCTGCCTAGTCACAGGGCTCTGCTGAGGAATGAATGAGCTACGACGTCCTGTACAAACCAGAGACCAGGGGCTGGCCCTGGGGAGCACCCACTTCAGTCAGCGGTGCTCCTGCGTGCGTGTTGGTGTTGGGGGTAGGGGGGCTTGCTAGGGCTCTAGGCTTCACGGAGATGCACTGGCCTTCTGGGGAAAGACCACCAAGGAAATCTTGAGCTTCAGGAGCCAATATTAAGGACTGAACCGAAGACAGGGGACCACGACTGTCCCTGGCCCCTGGGGAGAGTGTCCCTGAGAGTCAGGGGGCAGGCTCGGTCACCGGCCTCAGGGGTGGGAAGCATTTTCATGTTGTTGTTCAGGACCAGGGTCTAAGTACCAGAGCCACCCGGCAGGGCGAGCACTTTTTTTTAAGTGTAATATCCATTTTATTTTTTTCTTCAGTTCTTAAGGGCTTCCCATGGGGTTTGGTGGTGGTGGTGGGGGGCAGCACCCACAGCCCTCAGTCCGGGTGGGGCTGTTTGGTCCTTCCAGGCCTCACAGGAGCGACTCCTGACTGCCTTGCTGTGAGGGGCACAAGTCACACAGTCGCATGTCAGCAGTCCCACGCACAGCTTGGGAAGCACGTAGGTGTGGAAGACACACACTTCGGAAATGTCCCTAATGGCTGCTGCCTCCCCTGTGTTTCGAATGACGAACTTCTCAACGGCCTTGTCCTTAGGCTTGCATCGGGGGTGCAGCTGGTGCAGCGAACGGGCTGCACGCGCCGTGGCCTTTTTGGGCACGATCGTGGTTCCTTCCTTCCTCAGTCGTCTTGGAAGCGAGGAACCGAGAGGGGCGAGGGACGCACTTCTGAGCAGGGGCCCTGAAATGTCCCGCAGCCCAGCGCTCTGGGAACACGCTCCCCAGCTTCCCGAGGAGGAGAGCGCAGGAGCTCAGGGGAGCCCATCAACGAGAGCTGGCGCGGTCCGGTGCCCAGGCCGTTTATGATGGAGGCTAAAATACGTCACCGTTTAAACCTGCGTACTGTAGGGGTGAAATTTAGTATCTGTCTTGTTGTCAACCGTAAGGCGGCCTGCAGTCACGGAGCTACCAGGATGTGTGGCAGACGCTTCTCTTGTTCGCGGAAGTCCTTCCTGGCGTCTCACTGACCCCCTGGCCAGCAAGCCTGTGGTCATTCGCTCAAACACCTGTGTGTTAGAGGTGGCCTCAGTGTCAGAGAGCTGTGAATATATGCAAGTTCTTTCCTTGTGGCTGCTGCGGAGCGAGAAGGTGTGGACAGCTGATCTCTGATTCAGGGTGAGCTCGTAGAAAACCTTGGGATACCCACGCGTCCTGAGACAGGGAAAGAAGGTCAGGAGGCAGCCCGGTCAATGGGAGGGAGGGGGTGTGACGGACAGGATGGCTCCCCATCAGGTGATTGGAGGCAGCCTGCAGAGAGAAAGGCACGTGTTTTCTCCTGAGTTGCACTGGGCTGCGGTCTCAGATCTGCCACCGAGGCTGGGAAAATCATTTTGCCTCTCTGAGCTTGAGCTTTCTTATCTGGGAGCGAAAAACAGTCCCTGCCTTATAGGGAAGACCTGGAATAAGGAGAGGGAAGTCCCAGCAACCAATGGAGGCTCCGTAGATGCTGGTTTTTATCCCCTCTGGTGACAGCTGGGTTTAATCCAGCTTTGGTTTGCTGTGTTTCTGTGTTTTCTTTCCCTGTGTGTGACTTGGAAGCTAGGCTGAGCAAAACAAAGGCACTCTAGGGGCGGGGCTAGGGAGTCCGCTTTCTACTGAACGTCTGACATTGTTGAGGTTTGGAAAGTCTGAGGTGCAGACTTTCTCTTTATATAACGAATTCTTCAGCTATAGATTAAAAGGGCTGGGTCCTTGGTCCTTGGTGCTCAGCGGGCCCTCTGTAACTACCTGCGGGGGAAGGTTGGCGGTCCTCCTGCGGCTTCGAATTTGAGCTCCATGCAGGGGACTGGTATTGACCACCCCCCACTTGGCAGTGGCTGAGCACACACTGAAACACTTTGACTTGGAGTGCACTTCGATTTCCTCCAGTAAAAGTTCTGCACGACATGCCAGGGGTACACCGAGCAGGGAGGGGCCGATGGTCTAGGGGCCGGGAAGGCTTCGCAGAGGAGGTCACGTTTGAGCGGGGTGTTGACGATATGCAGGAGTTCTCCAAAAGGAGGAAGAAAGAAAAGGGTGCCCTGGGCAAGCCGCACATGCGAAACCCACGGGCATAAAGGTGAGCTGCAGTCTCAACCCAGGTGAAACCTGGGAGTGTTGAGACCGCAGCTCTGCACCCATGGGGGTAGGGTGTCGTTGAGGGGGTGGACAGCCAGTGTGTCCCGTAGACGAGTCACGAGTGGCAGCTGGGGATGCTGCTCAGCACGGTTATGTGAATTAGCACTGACTGAGCACCCCGTGTGTGCCTGTCACTAGAGGGGCTTTCACGTATTCACTCCTTTAACCTCCATCAAGCTTAGGAGGTGGCTACTATTTACCCCCACTGTAGAGATGGGGAAACTGATGCCCACAGAGACTAAAGAACTTACTGACGGTCACGTAGCTAAAGGTGACGAGCGTCGCTCATCCCTCTCTCCTGTTGAATTCAGGGCACTGTCATTTGGTGTCTCCCATGGGAGAAATGTGCTGCCCATAGGTTTATTATGTGATAAAGTCAGAACAAGCCACTGTTTTGAAAATCACTGTTCAGCTGGGGATGGGAAGGGGATGAGAGAGGAAATTGCATGCCATGACAGGACAGAAATTTAGAGGTGGCTAAAATTAAGTGACATTACTCACACAACATGGACCTACTCCTACACCTGGTTTTCACCCCATTTCCTTCCTTTTTTTCTTCCCCCTGGTGTTCAGGAGGGCTGGCCACAGGTCGCTGGTGATAAGAAACCAAATTACAGTGTCTAGAGTGACGTCCCCACTGGCACTGATCTGGGGACAGCACCAGCCCCTGGTGCAGGAGCCCCTCTAATTTCCGCCTTTCTCCTTCGTCTTTCTCTTCTGAGGCTTGACTTTAAATTAAAAATTTCCCCTCCCTTGTTGAAGGC
>PVKM010031237.1:0-16916 GCA_004027735.1 Carollia perspicillata | reverse complement strand
TTATTGGAGCACTCTAGTGGCCTCAGAACCCTCACCAAGGAGGTCTGGGTGCGACTTGTGACACCTGCCCTGCAGATTCTGATGCACGTGGTCCCAGGAAGCTGCTGTAAAGGACAAGACAGGCCTGAGATGAGAGACCCTTGAGCAGAGGTGGAATGTGGAGCCCAGGTTTCCATGGTGATGCCCAGACTACCATGGAAGGCCAATGAGACCTGGATCCTGCTTTGGAAGCTGTATTTACAGGGACAATTCCCTTAGTTCTCAGCATCTAGATTGTTGCCCAGAGGATTCAGCAGAGTGCCCCCTGGGGACATGCACCTCCCTTGGAGAAGACCACACACTTCTCAGCAGCCCACATGGCCCCTCTCTAGCCCTGCTCACTTGTCTGACCGTGTGGCCTTCCCCTTGTCCCCACAGTCACTGGGATCCCACCACACTGGCCCCTGACTGATCTGGCAGCACACTCGGGGCCCTGCCTCCCTGGACCCTGTCACTGCTGTTCCCAGAGGCACACTCCTCACCACCTTCCCAGACTCACTCACAGACCACTAGTTCAGACAGCCCTTCTCTGACCACCCACTTAGAAGATGCACCTGACAGCACTCTCTGTGCTTCATACCTGTTTCTGTGCAGTTGAATTTAAGCTCCATGAGGAAGGGATCTGAGCTGTTGTCTTTCTCTTTCTCTACCATTGCCCTGCATTTAGGACAGTATGTTGTAGAAGCTCTGAGAACACGTGTGGAATGAATGAATGTGAGATGCAAGGAGAAGAGGAGTTTCGGCACAGTTAAGAGAGGCCACACTTCTGGGCCATGAAGCTTCACTTGAAGGAGCATTAGGGTAGAGGGATACATCTCTTGGGGAGACTAGGATGCAAAATTAGTGCTTCAGGAGGCATGAGTGCTTGCTGATGAGGGCGTCTCTCCTCCACCTCAGTGCTCTGCTGGCATCCATGCTTGTGTGCCAAGGATGGGCCACCTTGAACATGCCCTTCTATGGGCTGTCTTCTTCCCTTGGCCCATCTACCTGTTGCCATGTTGGGCAGGATGAGACCTAAGGGACAGTCAGCCCAGGGTCAGGGCATCTCTGCCCCTGCATAGTGTGCTGTTGAATATGAAATATGGGGCTCATCCTGGAGCCCTCTATGTTCCATTTCATTTCAAGTGAGGACCCTAACTGAAAGCAGGACACCATGCCCGGTACCCGGCCTCTTAAAGGCACCAGTCCTCCACCAGCAGCACATTCTTGCCCCAGGCAGGTCTGACCCATCCTGCCCTGAGAGCAGGGTTTCCAAGTCTGAAATGTCGCCTCTCCTCTACAAAGCTCTCTGGATCCTCCTCACCCTATATGTCCTACTTTGTCCTTCAGTAAAAGAGCTCTGAGACTGCGTGTGTGTGCTGGAGTAGGGGTGCTGTGATGGGGTCAGGGGCATCTCACACACTGTCTTCCACATTCATTTCCTGTGCCTCCCAGTTTCACATTCTGCTACAAATCCCTTGCAGAACTGGACCTGGTGGTAACATTTGCAGGACATGCAGTTATGTTCCATAGATGGTTTCTTAGTGAACCAATAAATGGAACAATGAGCAAGTGGACAAATATGTGAATGAACATGTTGGCACCACTTGTCAGGTAGTATTTCTTTTTTAAAAAATTTTTTCTTTCTTTTTATCTTTTTTTCACTTTGTTATACCATCAGTCTTACTCATTTTTAAAAAACTGAATTTATTGGGATGATATTGGTTAATAATATTCTATACATTCTAGGTTACAGTGTATTAAACATCATCTGTATTTTGTATTGTGTTTTCACCACCCAAAGTCAACTCTTCTTCTATCACCATTTATCCCGGCTGTACCCTCTCCTGTCTCACTCCACACCCATTTCCCCTCTTGTATCTTTTTTTGCACATGAATGCTTATAGCAGCTTAATTCACAACAATCAAAAGATGCACACAAACCGATGTCCATCAACTGATGCATGGATAAACGAAATGTGTTCTATCCATACTCAAAGTCTATTATTGAGCCATACCAAGGAGTGAAGTATTGAGATGTGCTGCAAGGTGAGTAAACCTTAAGAAGTCACTCCCAGGTAATAAAGTCAGACACAAAAGGTCATATATTGTATGATCCCATTTACATGAAATATCCAGAATAGGTAATAGAGACAGAAAGCAGAATAGTGATTAGTGATATCCAGGGGTTGGAATGGGGGAGAGGGGGATAATGAGTGGCTGTTAAATGGCTTTGAGGTTTCTTTTGAGGTTATTAAATGTTTTAGAATTAAACAGAGGTAGTAGTTGCACAATATTGTGAAGGTGTTAAATGCCACTGAACTGTATGTGTTATTATTATTTTTTATTATTTCATTTTTATCTTTTTGATCTTTATTGTATTTTTTTTACATTACCTTTTAATCCCCTTATACCCCTCTCCCAACAACCACTGAACTGGGTCCTTTAATAGGTTTATTTTACATTACATAAATATCACCTCAATTAAAAAGAACCACCAAACTCATAGAATTGAGTATAAAATTCTTTTTTTAAATATACTTTATGGATTATGCTATTACAGTTGTCCCGTTCCCCCACTTGATTCCCCTCCACCCTGTACCCCTTCTCCCACCTGCATTCCCCACCCCCCTTACTTCATGTCCATGGGTTGTACATATAAGTTCTTTGGCTTCTACATTTCTTATACTATTCTTAACATCGCCCTGTCTATTTTATGCTTCTTATTCCTTGTACCTTTTTCCCTCTATTCCTTCCCCTCCCCTTCCTTGCTCATAACTGTCACGTGATCTCCATTTCTTTTATTCTATTCCTGTTGTAGTTGTTTGCTTAGTTTGTCTTTATTTTTATTTTTTTAGGTTTGGTTTGTTGATAGTTGTGAGTTTGTTGTCATTTAACTGTTCATAGTTTTGATCTTCTTCTTCTTAATAAGTCCCTTTAACATTCCATATAATGAAGGCTTGGTGATGATGAACTCCTTTAACTTGACCTTATCTAGGAAGCACTTTATCTGCCCTTCTATTCTAAATGATAGCTTTGCTATATAGAGTAATCTTGGATGTAGGTCTTTACCTTTCATGACTTTGAATACTTTTTTCTGTCCCTTCTTACCTGTAAGATCTTTTTTGAGAAGTCAGCTGATAGTCTTATGGGAAATTCTTTGTAGGTAACTGTGTCCTTTTCTCTTGCTGATTTTAAGATTTTCTCTTTATCTTTAATCTTGGGTAATGTAATTATGATGTACCTTGGTGTGTGCTTCCTTGGGTCCCACTTCTTTAGGACTCTCTGAGCCTCCTGGACTTCCTGGAGGTCTCTTTCCTTTATCAGATTGGGGAAATTCTCCTTCATTATTTTTTCAAATAAGTTTTCAATGCCTTGTTCTTTCTTTTCTTCTTCTGGCACCCCAATTATTTGGTTGTTGTAGTGTTTAAAGTTGTCCTGGAAGTTCCTAATTCTCTCCTTATTTTTTTGAATTCTTGTTTCTTCATTCTGTTCTGGTTGAATGTTTATTATTCTCTTCTGCTCCAAACTGTTGATTTGAGTCCCGGTTTCCTTCCCATCACTTTTGGTTCCCTGTACATTTTCCTTTATATCACTTTTCATAGCCTTCACCTTTTCCTCTACTTTTGTGACCATACTCAACCATTTCTGTAAGCATCTTGATTACCAGTGTTTTGAACTCTGCATCTGATAGGTTGACTATCTCTTGGTTGCTTAGTTGTAGTTATTTGAGATTTGATCTGTTCTTTCATTTGGGCCTTGTTTCCTCTGGGCATGCCTGTTCTGTAGTAAGGGGTGGAGCTTTAGGTATTCGCCAAGGTGGGGCAAACCACATCACTGCATTGTGATGCTATATGTGGGGGAGCGTTCTGACAGGGAACAATGCTGCCTGCTTAGTTCTCAGCTGGCTTGCAGTCACCTCCTGTGCTACCCACAAGCAAATTGGGCCCTTCTGGTGCTGATTCCCAGGTGAGTGGGTTTGTGTACATTCTAGGACCCTGTGGATCTCTTCAAAGAACTCCCATGTGAGGCTGGGTGTTTATTCTTTCCTTTATATCCCTTGCTTTAGGGGACATATCTGTGAAGATGTTGCTGCATGGAATGTCTGAGATTTTCCTTCCAATGTTTTTCTCTAGGACTTTTATGGTGTTACAACTTATATTTAAGTCTTTTATTCACCTTGAATTTATTTTTGTGTATGGTGTAAGTTGGTGATTCAGTTTCATTTTTTTTTCATGTATTTGTCCAGATCTCCCAACCCCATTTGTTGAAGAGGCTATTTTTACTCAATTTCATGCTTCTTCTGCCTTTGTCAAATATTTATTGACTGTAGAGACTTGGGTTTATTTCTGGGCTCTCTGTCCTGTTCCATTGGTCTATGTGCCTGTTTTTATGCCAGTACCAAGCTGTTTTGATTACAGTGGCCTTGTAATACAGTTTGATATTAGGTATTGTGATCCCTCCTGCTTTGTTCTTCTTTGTCAAAATTGCTGCAGCTATTTGGGGTCATTTATGGTTCCATATAAATTTCTAAAATGTTTGTTCTATATCTATGAAGTATGTCGTGGGTACTTTAATAGGGATTGCATTGAATCTATAAATTGCTTTGGGTAGTATGGCCATTTTGATGATGTTAATTCTTCTCATCCATGAGCACGGTACATGCTTCCATTTGTTTATGTCTTCCTTAATTTCTTTCTTCAGTGTTGTGTAGTTTTCTGAGTACAGGTCTTTTACCTCCTTGGTTAGGTTTATTCCTAGATATTTTATTTTTCTTGTTGCTATAACAAGAAAATGGGATTTTTTTTCCTGATTCCTGTTTCTGATGTTTCATTGTTGGTGTACAAAAATGCCTTTGATTTCTGAGTATTGACTTTATAGCCAGCTGTTTTTCCAAATTCATTTATTAGGTCAAGTGGTTTTTTGGTGGAGTCTATAGGATTTTCTGTGTACACTATCATGTCATCTGCAAATAATGACAGTTTTGTTTCCACCTTTCCAATTTGGATGCCTTTTATTTCTTTTTCTTGTCTTATTGCTGTGGCTAAAACTTCCAGTACTATGTTGAATAGGAGTGGTGAAAGTGGGCATCCTTTTCTTGTTCTTGATTTTAGTGGGAAAGCTCTAAGTTTTTGTCCATTGAGTGTGATGTTGGCTGTAAGTCTCTCATAGATGGCCTTCATTACGTTGAGAAATGCTCCCTCTATTCCCACTTTGCTGAGTGTTTTTATCATAAATGGGTGCTGTACCTTATCAAATGCTTTCTCTGCATCTATTGATATGATCATGTGATCTTTGTCTTTCATTTTATTTATGTGGTATATTATGTTTATTGATTTGAGAATATTGTCTCATCCTTGCATCCCTGGGATGAATCCCACTTGATTGTGGTGTATGTTCTTTTTAACATATTTCTGGATGCAGTTTCTCAATATTTTGTTGAGGATTTTAGCATCTATGTTCATCAGCAATATTGGCTTGAAGTTTTCTTTCTTTGTTGTGTCTTTATCTGATTTTGGGATTAGGACAATGCTGGCTTCATAAAAAGAGTTTGGGAGTCTTCCATCCTCCTGAATTTTTTGAAATAATCTGTGGAGGATGGTGGTTAGCTCTCCCTTAAATACTTTGTAAAATTCTCCTGTGAAAGCGTCTGGTCCAGAGCTTTTGTGTGTCAGAAGCTTTTTGATTACCATTTCAATTTCATCAGGTGTTATTGGTCTGTTCAGGCTTTCTGCTTCTTCATTGAGTTTTGGAAGATTATATTTTTCTAGAAATTTGTCCATTTCATCTAGGTTTTCAAATTTCTTGACATATAGTTGTTGGTAGTAATTTCTTAGAATCCTTTGTATTTCTGTGGTATCAGTTGTAATCTCTCCTCTCTCATTTCTGATTGTATTTATTTGGGTCCTCTCTCTTTTTTTCTTGATGAGCCTGCTTAAAGGCTTGCTGATTTTGTTTATCTTTTGAAAGAACCAGCTCCTGGATTTATTGATCCTTAGAATTGTGCCTTTAGTCTCTGTGTCATTTAATTCTGCTCTGATCTTGGTTATTTCCTTCCTTCTACTTGCTCTGGGCTGTCTTTGTTGTTCCTTGAGTTCTTGTAGGTGTAGGGTTAGGTTGTTTGTTTGAAGTGTTTCTATCTTTTTTAGGTGGGCTTGTATCGCTATGAACTTCCCTCTTAGGACTGCCTTTGCTGTGTCCCATAAGTTTTGGATTGTTGTGAGTTCATTTTTGTTTGTTTCCAGAAACTTTTTGATTTCTTCCCTTTCTTCCCATTCTTTTTCTTCCCATTTCTTTCTTCCCATTCTTGTCCCATTCATTGTTTAATAGCATGGTATTCAATCTCCATGATTTTGAGTGTTTTGGGTTTTTTTCCTTGGGTTTGGTTTCTAGTTTCAGTCACTGGTGGTCAGAGAAAATGCTTGATATAATTTCAATTTTCTTGAATTTATTGAGGCTTGTTTTGTGTCCTATCCTGTGGTCTGTCTTTGAAAATGTTCCATGTATATTTAAAAAGAATGTGTACTTAGCTTTTTTTGGGATGAAAGGCTCTGTATATATTAGGTAAGTCCATTACATCTAGGACATTGTTCAATACCAAAATATCTGTTGATATTTTGTTTGGTAGATCTGTCCATTTTTGACAGTGGGGTGTTAAAATCCCCTACTACAATTGTGTTGCTGTCAATATCTTTCTTGAAGTCCTCCAAGATTTTCTTTGTGTGTTTGAGTGCTCCTATATTGGGTGCATACATGTTTACAATATTTATGTCTTTTTGATGGATTCTTCCCTTGAGTAATATGAAGTGACCTCCTGGGACTCTTTTCATGGCCCTTGTTTTGAAGTCTATTTTGTCTGCTATGAGTATTGCTATCGCAGCTCTTTTTTCCTGTCCATTTGCTTGGAAAATTTGTTTCTGGCCCTTCACTTTCAGTCTGTAGTAGGTCCTTTGTTCTGAGGTGGGTCTCTCATAGGCAGCATATGTGTGGGTCATAATTTCTTATCCATTCAGCTATTCTATGTCTTTTGTTTGGGGCATTTAATCCATTTATGTTTAAGGTTATTATTGATTGGTACTTATTCGTTGACATTTTACATCCTTTGTAACTGTGTTCCTCTCATTCTCATTCTTCCCCCACCCCTTTTCTTAAAGCAGACCCTTTAGCATCTCCTGCGGAGCCAGTTTGGAGGAGGCATATTCTTTGAGGCTCCTTGTCTGGGAAATTTCTTATTTGACCTACCATTTTAATTGACAGCCTTGCCAGATAGAGTAGTCTTGGTTGCAGGCCTCCGGTTTTCATCACTTGGAATATTCCTTGCCATTCTCTTCTGGCTTAGAGCATTTCCATTGAGAAGTCAGCTGCTAATCTTATTGGGGCTCCCTTGTATGTTACTTCCTGTTTCTCCCTTGCTGCTTTTAAGATTCTCTCTTGATCTTGGAATTTTGCCATTTTAATAATGATGTGTCTTGAAGTGGGCCTCTTTGGGTTCCTCTTGATTGGGACTCTCTGTGTTTCCTGGATTTGTGTGACTTTTTCTCTCATTAGATTAGGGAAGTTTTCCATCATTACTTTTTCAAATAGGTTTCTGTCTCTTGCTCTTCTTCTCCTTCTGGTATCCCTATTATATGGATATTATTATGTTTCATATTTTCTTGCTTTCATATTTTCATATTATCCCTGTTCATTCTTTCTGAGCCTGTTTTCCTTTTCTTGCTCTTTCTGGGTGATTTTTTCTACTTTGTCCTCCAACATGGTGATCTGATATTCTGCTTCATTGATCCTGCTTTTGATTCCTTCCACTGTGTGCTTCAGTTCAGAAATTGTATTCTTCATTTCCTCTTGGCCCTTGTTGATAGTTTCTATCTCCTTTTTCATGTTGATATAGTTTGCAGTGAGTTCATTGTAGTTTCCCTGTAGTTTTTGGTAATTCTCTGTGAGCTCATTGAGCTGCCTGATAACTATTGCTTTGAATTCAATATCTGATAGTGGACTTGCCTCTATTTCATTTAGCATTCTTTCTGAGGCTTCCTCCTTTCCTTTCATTTGGGTATTGTTCTTTGTCTTCCCATTGTTTGTGAGACTCCTCTTGTTAGCTTCTGCTTCTTAAAACGATGTGTTCTGACTCCCTGGGTTTATGATGTGAACTTCTATGGTAGAATACCTGTGAGATTCAGTGGTGCAGACTCCTTGATCTCCCAAACTCACGGGTCGTGGGCTATCATCTATGTTGGGTCTCTGTACATCTTTGGGTTTTGATTGTTGTTGGGTCTTTCTTTGGTAGGGCCTTCCCTCCAGCTGGTTAATTTAAGGTCACTGTGTCCAACACACCTTGTATTCTGTTGTGCAGGTGAGGGCAGGTTGTGTTGAAGCTTGTTCTTTCATGTGTACAAGGTTTTGAGGCTTCTCTCTTGCTCTTGTTCAGTTGTTTGTTCTGAGTAATTTCTCCACTCTTTAGTTGTGTCTCTGGATAGGTCCTGGTTTGAGTTAGTGTGGCTTCTACTCCTTCCTTCACCTTCCTCTGTTGTTATCTGTTGGTGGTTCCTTTGTTGGTGGGTTTCCTCTTTCAGCAGGTATCTTGGTGTTCACAGCTTTCACCTACTCTTTCAAGTTCTCTGGAGCAGCAAAATGAAATTCATCTCACTTTGTAGCTGTTGGGGTGCCCCCTGTTTGGATCCAATTCTGATATTTTCATAGTTCCAGGTTTTATTGTCTCACATCTGATTTTTCAATGTCCTCTACCATTTTTGGTCTCCAATCTTCATATATGCTGGGGTACTGTTGGCTATGTGCTCTGTTCCTCAGTAGATTGGCTAGGTGTTTCACCCCTGTGCAGGGGGAAGTGGACTCCGCTCCCATCTATCTTGCTGCCATCTTGGGTTCTTCTATTTTTTTAACTGATGTGTGAGAGTTCTGGCCAAGATGGAGGCGTAGGTAGAAACCCTTTGCTCCCTTGCACAACCAAAAGGAGGATAACAACCAATCTAAAGTCAGTGAACAACCAGAAGTGCCAGAAAATCAAACTGCATGGAACTCTGACAACCAAGGAATTAAACAGTGAACCAGAACAACCAGACCAGTAAGAGCCTGTGGCAAGGCAGTGAATTGTGTGGGCAGGGCTGGCTGAGAGAAACCCTGGCGAGGTGGTGGACTGCATGGGCAGGGCTGGCTAAAGGGGAAACTGAGACTCAGAGCTGACTCTGGACTATGGTGGTTGCCACCATGGGAGAAACTCCCAGTCCCACATGACTTCGTTGGAAAGTGGGCTAGAGCTGAGCAGGTGAACTTCATTATTCCCTCTCTGGTCTCTCCCCCAGAGGCAGCACTGCAGTGCAGCAAGGAGGGTTGCAGCTGCCTAAGTGAATACCTAAGGCCCCATCCCCTTACAACTTAATAGGTGCGCCGAGACAAAGAAATGCGGCCAAGTGAAAGAACAGAGCAAAACTTCAGAAAGAGAGCTAAGTGATGAGGAGATAGCCAACCCATCTGATAGAGAATTTAAAGCCCTGGTAATCAAAATGCTCACTGATTGAGCTTGGTCAAAAAAATGAACAAAACACATGAAAGATACCCAAAATGGAATGAAGCAAAATATTCAGGGAACCAACAGTAACAGGAAGGAATCAGGACTCAAAGTAAAGATTTGGAATAAAAGGAAGAAATAAACATCCAACTGGAATGGAATGAAGAAACAAGAATTCAAAAAAGTGAAGAGAGACTTAGGAACCTCTGGGACAACCTGGAACATTCCAATATCTGAATTATAGGGGTGCCAGAAGGAGAAGAACAAGAGCAAGAAATTAAAAACTTATTCGAAGAAATAATGAAGGAAAACTCCCCCAATCTGGCAAAGGAAATGTACTTTCAGGAAGCCCAGAGAGTCCCAAAGAAATTGGACCCAAAGGGGAACATGCCAAGGCACATCATCATTAGGTTACCCAAGATTAAAGATAAAGAGAAAAGCTTAAAAGCAGCAAGAGGAAAGGACACAGTTACTCACAAAGGAGTTCCCGTAAGACTATCAGCTGACTTCTCAAAACAAACTTTGCAGGCAAGAAGGGACTGGAAAAAGTATTCATAGTCATGAAAGGCAAGGACCTACATCCAAGATTACTGTATCTGGCAAAGCTTTTATTTAGAATGGAAGGGCAGATAAAGTGCTTCCCAGATAAGGTCAAGTTAAAGGAGTTCATCATCACCAAGTCCTTATTGTATGAAATGTTAAAGGAGCTTATCTAAGAAAAAGAAGATCAAATATATGAGTAAAATGACAACAAACTCACAACTATCAACAAATAAACCTAAAAGAAAAGACAAACAATGAAAACAAAAACTAAGCAAACAACTAGAACAGGAACAGAATCAGAGAAATTGACATCATATGGAAGGATTTCAGTGGGAAGGGGGAAGGGAGGAATGGAGGGGGAAGTACAGGGAAGAAGAAGCATGATTGGTAGGCATAAAATAGACAGAGAGAGATCAACAATGGTATAGTAAACAGAGAACTCAAAGAACTTATATGTACAACCCATGGATAAACTAAGAGTTGGGGGAAGCTGGAGGGTTGGGGGTGCAGGGCAAAGGGGGAACAAATGGGGAAAAATTGGGAAAACTGTAATAACATAATCAATCAAATACACTTAAAAATAAAGTACAGCATAGGGAATACAGTCAATAATACTGTAATAACTCTGTGTGGTGTCACGTGTGTACTAAGAGTATCTGGGGGATCACCTTGTAAAGCACAGGTAGCAAACAGAAGGCCCATGCGCTGAATCTGGCCCTCCACTTTGCTTTATCTGGCCCAGCACCTTGTTTCTACCCGGCAGTGGCACCTAGTTCCTTGCCCCTAGTTAAGGAGTAGTTACATTTATACAGTCCTAAAATTACATTCGGCCCTTTGAAGGCAACTGTGAGGCTGATGTGGCCCCTGGTGAAAATGAGTTTGACACGCCTGTTGTAAAGTATATTATTGTCTAATCATTAGGCTGTACACCTGGAACTAATACAAAATTATATTGAAGATCAACTGTAATTGAAAAAGTACAGTTTAAAATATGGTACAAAATAAATAAAGATGTATCATAAAAATAAATAAATTGATATGTAATTGACATATAACATGGTATTAGTTTTGGGTATACAACATAATGACTCAATATTTGTAAATATATATTGTGAAATGATTATCCATTACCACATACATTTTTTCTTGCGGTGAGAGCTTTTAAGATGTATTCTCTTGGCAACTTTTTGATATACAATACAGTACGATTAAGTATAGTCAACATTCTGTAAATTACCTCCCTAAGGATTAGTTTATTTTAAAACTGGATGTTTGTACCTTTTCATCACTTTCACCTGTTTTGCCTGCCACCCATCTCCTGCCTCTTGCAACAACCAATAATCTTATCTCTGTATTTATGAGTTCAGGTTTTGTTGTTTTGACTTTTAGGAGCGACATATAAGCAAGATCATACTGTATTTGTCTTTCTTTGCTTGACTTATATCAGTTGCCATAATCCCTCCAGGCCCATTCATGTTGTTACAATTGGCAGGATTTTTTCTTTCTTTTCTTTTTTAACAATATATTTTAGTGATTATGCCATTACAGTTGTTCCATTTCCCCCTTCATTCCCCTCCACCCTGCACACCCCCTCCCACTCCCACTCCCTCCCTTTAGTTCATGTCCATGTGTCATAAGTTCTTTAGCTTCTACATTTCCCACACTACTCTTGCCCTCTCCCTGTCTATTTTCTCCCCACTGTCTACGCTACTTATTCTCTGTATCTTCTCCCCCCTCCTCCTCCCACTCGCCTGCTGCTAACGCTCCATGCAATCTCCATTTCTGTGGCTCCACTCCTGTTTAAGTGTCTGCTTAGTCTGCTATTGTTTTAGGTGTGGATGTTAATAACTGTGAGTTTGCTGTCCTTTCACTGTTCATACTTTTTATCTTCTTTTTCTTAGATAAGTCCCTTTAACATTTCATATGATAAGGGCTTGGTGATGATGAATTTTTTGAACTTGACCTTGTCTGAGAAGTGCTTTATCTGCCCTTCCATTCTAAATGACAACTTTTCTGGATAGAGCAATCTTGGATGTAGGTCCTTGTGTTTCATGCCTTGGAATACTTTCCAGCCCCTTCTTGCCTGTAAGGTCTCTTTTGAGAAATTAGCTGACAGTCTGATGGGAACTCCTTTGTAGGTAACTGTCCCCTTATCTCTTGCTGCTTCTAGAATTCTCTCCTTCATTTTAATCTTGGCAAATGTAATTATGATGTGCCTTGGTGTGTTCCTCCTTGGGTCCAACTTCTTTGGGACTCTCTGAGCTTCCTGGACTTCCTGGAAGTCTATTTCCTTTGCCAGATTGGGGAAGTTCTCCTTTGTTATTTGTTCAAATAAGTTTTCCACTTGTTGATCTTCCTCTTCCCCTTCTGGTATCCCTATAATTCAGATGTTGGGATGTTTAAAGACATCCTGGAGGTTCCTAAGCTTCTCCTCATTTTCTTGAATTCTTGTTTCTTCATTCTTTTCTGTTTGGTTGTTTCTTTCTTCCTTCTGGTCCACTCCATTGATTTGAGTCCCAGTTTTCTTCCCATCCCTATTGGTTCCCTGTGCATTTTCCTTCATTTCACTTAGTGTGGCCTTCATTTCTTCATCTAATTTGTGACCAATTTAGCCAAGTCTGTGAGTATCCTTATCACCAGTGTTTTGAACTGTGCATCTGGTAGGTTGGCTATCTCTTGGTCGCTTAAAGGTTTTGGCTCTGGGGCTTTGAGCTGTTCTATTTGAGTCATTTTTGGTCAGGTGGTGCTTGTTACATATGGGTGGCAGAGCCTTAGGTGTTTGCCAGGGCAGGGCAACCCAGTTGCTGGGTTGTGACACTGTCTGTGGGGGCAGGGTCAGAGAGGGAACAATGACATCTGTTCCATGCTCTCTTTAATTTGTGTCCCCTCTGCTGCTTCCTACAAGCAAACTGGGCCCCCCTGGTGCTGGTTCCCAGGTGGGCAGGCCTATGCATGCTCCAGGACCCTGTGGGTCTCCCCAGCGACTTCTCATGTGAGGCTGGGAGCCTCTCCTGGCACCTTTTCAATCGATGTTTTTGGGCTTTATTTCCCATTGCTGGGGCCCTGGGCTGTGCGGTCTGTCTCACTGCCTGCTCTTGCCTAATTTATCTGCACGCGAATGTGTGTCCATGGTTGGCCAACCTCCCTGCATGCCCTTTGTGCTCTGCTGGTCTTCTCCCCACATCTGGGGTCTGCAAGCTCCATGCCACCTATGCTCCCCAGTGCTCCCAGGTCTGCCAGCCACTGCCTTTTCCTGCTGCGTTTCCTCTTCATCGACTGCTGACTCCATCCCTCTTATTGGTCTGGTTGAATGGTTGTTGGACTTCCACGGTTCAATTTTCTGTGTTCTGGTTGTGTTATTGTTTCTAAATCTTTGTTGTCCTTAACCTTGATTGTGTGAGGCACAGTATTTCCACCTATGCCTCCATCTTGGTCAAAAGTCAGGATTTTTCTTTTTATGGCTGAATAACATTCCATTGTGTATGTGTGTGCATATCACATAGTTTTTATCTATTTACCCATTGTAGGCACCTAGCCTGTTTCCATTACTTGGCTACCATAAATAATGCTTCAATGAATGTGAAGGTATGGATATTTTTTAAATGAGTGTTTAATTTCTTTGAATAAGTTCCAAAGTTTCTACCTTTAATATTTTGAGGAAACTGCATACTGGACTTCATAGTGTCTGTACTATTTTACAATCCCACCCAGAGTGTGTAAATGTTCCTATTTCTCCATGTCCTTACCAACACTTGTTATTATTTGTGTATTTTATTTTATTTATATTTTTGGAGGAGATTATGATTTTATTTAATTTAAAATTTAAATTTAAGTATAATTGTCAAATAAAATTGTAAAATATTCAAAGTGTACAATTTGATGATTTTACATATGAATACATTATGAAAGGATTCTCACTATTGAGTTAATTAACACATTCATCACTTCACATATTAACTATCCCTTTTTTGTGAGAACATTTTCAAAATTATTTTTTCTTGCTATTATATTATAGTTGTCCGAATTTTCCCCCTTTTTCCTCCTCCGCTCAGTTCACCCCTTGCACCCACAGTCAATCCCCACACCGTTGTCCATGTCCATAGGTCATTCATACATGTTCTTTGACTAGTCCCTTCCCTTTCTTTCCACCATTATCCCCCACCCTCTGGTCATTGTCAGTCTGTTCCATGTTTCCATGCCTCTGGTTCTATTTTGCTTGTTAGTTTATTTTGTTCATTAGATTCCTCTTATAGGTGAGATCATATGGTATTTGTCTTCCACTGACTAGTTATCACAGAGATGCAAATTAAAATCACAATGAGATGTCACCTCATACCTGTCAGAATGGCCATCATTAATAAATCAACAAACAACAAGTTCTGGTGAGGATGTGGAGGAAAGGGAACTCTAGTACACTGTTGGTGGGAATGTAGACTGGTGGAGCTACTGTGGAAAAATTAAAGAATTTCTTTAAAAAACTAAAAATTGAACTGCCTTTTGACCCAGCAATTCCACTGCTGGGATTATATCCTCAGAATTCTGAATCACCAATTCAAAAGAACTTAAGCACCCCTATGTTCATAGCAGTGCTATCAGTAAATGAGTGGATTTGGATTTCCATGATGACTAGTATCAGGTGTCAGTTCTGATATAAAGTTTGTTTCTAGGAAGGGGAAAGCAAGGAGTGCATGATCAAGGATAAATGCTGACAGATTGCCTACTGTAAATACTGCAGCCTTGGAGCAGGAGAGGGCGCACTGCACAGAAAGGCAGGCAGGCCTCAGCTTGAGTTCACCTCCAACTCTGGCAAGCCAGTTTCCTTACCTGAAAATGGGGATGTGGACACCCATGTCCTGGATCATCACTGGACCAAGGAGTGTGGAGGTGGAATGTCTGCACCCTGTAGAACCCTGAAGGAATGCCAGGGGACTGCTCCTGCAGGCGCTGGCTCCTCCTAGGCCTAGGGTCTGGTGTATGCCCATTTGTTCTGTTGCTACAGGTTTACCTGGAGCTGTAGGACGAACGGGGATGCCTGGACCAGTTGGACCAGTTGGGCCCAAAGGGGACAATGGCTCTGCTGGAGAACCTGGACCAAAAGGAGACTCTGGGCCACCTGGTGAGCTGCTGGGTATAGAATGCAATGTCTGCAAGTTGTGCTGCTAAGGTAGTTGTCCAACTAGGTTATGTTGGTAGGCATGTGCATATCCCATTCCAGGAATAAGGTTGTTCTGAAGGTGGCCCTGGGTTATTACAGGAAAGGTTGCAACTACTATTGGACTTCGTCTGTAAGATGGTGCTGCTTCTCTGCCTTCATTATTGCTCTTATCTTTTCAAGCACTCCCTCTTCCAAGAAGGATTAGTGCACTGATTGGGCTGGTCCTTTTCCCCAGGACCTCCAGGACCTTCAGGTATGCCTGGCTCACCTGGAAGAGAGGGTCCCTCGGGAATGCAGGGGAACATAGGACCTCAAGGCAAACCAGGCCCCAAAGGAGAGGCTGGGTCCAAAGGTAAGTGGTTGGTATGTGACCAGTCTGGAAAGGAGAAGGGAGGAATGTCAGTGGCAGATCATGATGTGACCGAGGCATTCTCAGAGTGCCAGGAAAAGCCCAGACCATCAGTACTGGGTCACCCTTACTGTGGCCCCTTCCCCTACATTGACAAGACTTTCCTGTTAGCTTCTACAGAGGAGCCCAGGCAATAAGGAGCACAATCTCCCCAGTTCTCTCTCTCACCACAGAGCTCTGGGTGAGATCTTCACAGCTGAGGCAATGATGCATGCTGCACACACTCTCAGCAGAATTTGTCTATATTTGTTCCTTTCTCAGGAGAAGTAGGTGCCCCAGGCATGCAGGGTTCTGCAGGCACAAGAGGTCCCCCAGGTCTTAAAGGAGAGAAAGGTGCCCTCGGTGAGCGTGGAGCCCCTGGAAATGCTGGGGAAGCAGGTGAGTGATGAAAGAAGCTTGGGCAGGCCTTCAGTCTCCTGTGTCCACCAGAAGCTGCCAATGCTCATCCCTTCACCATCACCCTCGTGCAGGTCAGGGCTGGCATTACTGGGCAGTAGGGAGAGTTGGCTTGCCAGGAGGGTCCTTCACTGAGCATGAGAACTCTCTGTGTGTGGGGAGAGTATGGTGTGAACCACAGTGATAGTCTGTATACAGGGAAGGTTGGTTGCTGGGTAGTGGAGATGGTCCATGTACAGACAGGGGGTGTGGCTGTGTTTGGGACAGACTGTGTAGGGTGAAAATGCTGGGAAATGTGTGCAGAGCTCACCCAACTCTTCTTCTCTGATCTCAGGGCCTGCAGGAGCCATGGGCCCACAGGGGCCTCCAGGTGCCAGGGGTACCCCAGGACTGAAGGGGGACAGAGGTGCTCCTGGCGACAGAGGAGCAAAAGGAGAGAGTGGGATTCCAGGTAAGGTAGCCTCCCCTAGCTCTGGGAACCCCCACTGGTGGGGGAGGGAGGAGGGCTCTCTTCAGCTCAGGACAGCCCCTCCTCTCAGTGGTCAGCCCATTTCAGGGGTGCATGAAAAGCAGACAAGGCTGACAGGCTAGAAGGCAGGAAGATTGGGCTCTGGTGTTAGACTCTGTTACTTGGTGCAAGGCAGGCCTGAGTAGTTTTTCCATCTGGTCATTGGGACAAGCACAGCTCCCATTCCATTCATTGGATAGCTTTGAGCATCAAATAATCCAGGGAATGGGACATACTTGAGGAGTGTGCAGTCCTGTCCCCCGACCCCACCTCCAAAGGAAGTGCTGTCAGATTCTCAGAATGTGCAGTGACAGTTTCATCTGGATCATGTCAGCGGGGTACAAGGACCTGCTCGGGGGACAGT
>PVKM010031236.1:0-16915 GCA_004027735.1 Carollia perspicillata | reverse complement strand
ATATATTTATCTAAATATTTTTTAAAATTTTTTCTCATGACTCTTCTAACTCACCAGTAGGAATCTTGGAAGATCAAAAGGAAAGTAAGCAATAAATGCTAATTATTTAAAGGGTAAAATAATAATGCCTGGCTTATTCTAGTTAAATCCTGCATGAAACCATAAAAATGAACATGTGTTTATATAACCAATTTAAAATCTAACCAATCCAGAGAAAACATTAGCCCTCCCTGGGTATGTCAATACATAGTTTTACAATATAAGAAAAAAGAAAAGTGACCCAAAACTAAAAGATCCAACGGTAGTTTCCTTTTTTACAAAACAGTTTTCCCCTACCAAATAAAGCTATGAAACCTTTGCATAACAACTGCCGTGAACTAAGGTGCTGTCTGCAGAGGGTGGTTTGCCTCCAGGTATGAGGGCAAATCAGTGACGAATGCACTGGGCAGGGACATTCGCCTGTTCGCTCGCCCCCAGGAGTGAGTTATTCAGCATCCAGCGTGTGCCAAGCACAGCGCCCAATCTACCCAAACTCCAGGTGTCTAATAAAATAGGGCAAATTATTAGGTCTTTTTTGCAGTGACATTACAACTGTATCTGTAGATTGCATTTCATTTTCAATCCATTGTCTCATTGAAATTCATATTCTTTTAGACATTTTTCTCATATCGAAGGCTAAATATGATTTTTTTAGAAAAAAGTTGGTTTTCGCTCTTCCGCCTCATAGACTCAGTTTAAAAAGGTTCTCTTTCACATTGCCCCAGACGGATTATTCCATGTGTTCAGGTCTGAGTTAGGAAGCTGTCAGGCCTCTGTCAAAACTCTGCTTAAAGGTTTGTTTGTTTGTTTATGTTTATGTTTAGACAGAGGGGAAGGGAGGGAGAAAGAGAGAGGAGAGAAACATCAATGTGTGGTTGCCTACTGGGGACCTGGTTGGTAACCCAGGCATGTGCTCTGACTGGGAATCACACAGCGACCTTTTGGTTCACAGGCTAGCGCTCAATCCACTGAGCCACACCAGCCGGGGCTCAAAACCCTGTTTAAGCCACTGTCTGCTGAAAGGGTCAGTAAGATATCTGTGAGTGATAAGAGCATATGGGTCAGTGTACTACACTGATCAGAGACTTTTGCCCAACCAAGAGGACTGACTTGGACATCAATTCAAAATCGTGGGTCATTTGGTGACAATATACATTTTTCTTTCTGGGATATTTGCCTATGTACCTGTCGATGCTAAGTTCTCCTTTCGGTCTAAAAATTTAGATTTCTTGGCATTTTTATTTGCATAGCTCTTCCCTTGCTACTCCTTTCCCCCAGCAGTAGTCCGTTTGTTGGTATTCAGATTGGACTTTCTAGATGTGTTTCTTTTTTTAGTTTAGAGTTGGACCCTCATTTTAGCTCCTCAATTTGAATGCTCCAATTCTGGTGAAGTAGAATTCCCTGGTATGAAATCAGGATGTCTCCAGAGTAATAGGGCAGAGAAGTGGTAGGGTATGCTAAATAAGGCTCTGAGCCATCTCCAGTATTAGGTGGAAGGCAACCAGGAATAATAGAAGGCACTATAGAATTCCAAATAAGGGTACCCTTTGAATGAACATAGCCCCGTGAACCCTAGACCTACTCTCCTCTCTTGCTCAAGTACTAAATTTTCTGAAGAATCTATCTGTAGTTGAAGCAGGAGTCAGAAAACCCAGCCCAAATGACCTGCTCACACACTCACGCACAAAGAAAAAAATTGTTGCTTGAAGTAAGCCAAGAAGTCCACGTATAGATAGATCTTCAGGCACAGCTTAACTCACACGTTCAACTGGGGAACACGAGGGGCCAGTCCTCCCCTCCCCTTTTTCACAGTCAGCAAGGTTCTGCAGTTGCCACTGGTCCCTGGTAGCTTTAGGTTATCAACATTGCAACCACCAATTCCGGAAGAAAGACCCACTTTTCTTCTAATAGCTCCAATAAAAGTCCCAGCACTGAATCTTACGGGTTGTGGTTGGCCTATTTTGAAGCATGCATCCACCTCCCAACCAATCACTATAAGAGATGGGTGGTGTCATTGGCTTAGTGTAGGTCACATGCTCCACTGGGGGGGCTGGGGGGAGTCAGCTTCACCGGAAGTGCTCAGGTAGAGAAAAGGAGGGGAAGATTCCCCGTTGTCAGGAAGGGATGTTCAATGCTGGGAAGTAAAAACACCGAACTTTTACTGCACCACCCCCTCAGAAAGAGCCTCTGTCCCACAGGGACTTGGCTGCTCACCCCCACCACACATAGCGGGTTTGGGGGCGATGACCAGAGTGGCTTTGGAAGAGAGATTTAGGACTCCTGAATTAAAAGGAGTTTCTCAAGCCTGAAATAGGCTATTCAGAGAACATTTTACTTTCCAAAGCAGGTCAGTCACATTGCTATTTGAATCAAGAAAGAGCAGAAGTTAAAGGAAAATGGTTTACATCCCACAAACAGAAATTTTTGAAACAGTTGATGAGCAGTTTAATAGAACTGTCTTTCTTGAGGTAGACAATAAACTATTTGTGTGTGTGTGTGTGTGTGTGTGTGTGTGTGTGTTATTCTTTTGTTCTAAAAACTGGGTAATTATTTGGGCCTTTCAACCCTCTTTGAACGTGTGTTATTTCTGAACCACGACCATGGCCAGTTTTTAAATAAATAAATACTCCACCGGGGAAAGACTGAAAGGAGGTATTCTTTCTGGGGGAGGTTCTGCTCTGTTATTCCATGGCTGGTCTCAATTAGCTTTCTGCCGCCGCCACGGATTAGAGAAAACGGCAATGGGCGTATAGAACATGCCCACAGGTCTGCGGAGGACTCCCATTTCCTCCTCATTTCTGGCACCACTGAACACTTCAGTCCAGCACACACAATCAGTTCAAGTGCATGAATAAAACTCTACTATATATAGTATGAGCGAATTCCAGGATGCAAACTATATATAGTTGAGCCAAATAACAAGTTCTGCCTCATGTCATTCAGCTTGGCAACGTTTAAAACATGAAACAGTTCTTTCCAGTCACTCCTTGCCGAATGCTGGTCCTCACCGGTGCCTCCCCGGTGCGCCCTTACTTTCAGCTGGGCTGTTTTCACGTCTCTTTTCTGGACTTTGGTTTCTGTCCGTTTTGTTTCTGGCTGTTTCTGCCTGACTTCCATGTACAGAGATGGTGCTCGCATTTTAGGCAGGAATTGCTCAGAGCAGCAACCTGGTTGGGGAATTGCCTGGAGTGTCTCCGGGGGCTCCGTGGAGGGGCTGATGGAGCCCTACGGAGGAGGTGGGGCTAAAGGGCTCGCCCTAGGCCATCTTTTGGTGCTGCCACTACCCTCACGCACCTCTTTATTTTCTTAGAGGAACTTCTCATCCCGGCAGGCATGTGCCCCACCAGTTAAGCCAAGCGCGCCCTACAGAAGGCCTTTCATTTTTCTCTGAACTGCCCATTTTCATCAGCAGGATGTGAGGGGATCGGACAAACCTGTACTGGGACATTGGGGATGCAACGTGAACAAGGTCTTTGTCCCCAGGGTGTCCGTGGTCAAAAGCGAGTGGGGCAAAGGGATATGCAAACACAGAAGTGAACCACCGGCCGTGGCTGGGGCTGGAGCGGTGCTCCGGGAAAGCAGCAGTGCGGGCACCGGGAAGGCCCCGTTTACCTCGGATCTGCCTCCCTGTCCGCATCTCCTCTCTCTAGTCCAGAGCCACTTGTGCTTCCGGACTCCCACACTCCGCTCATTTAACAGACAGTTATTGAGGGTTGATTCCGTGATCAGTGCTGGGGCTGCAGCTGTGTTGGGCTTTCGCTCCAGTGCGCGAGTCAGATGATAAGGAAGCGTATAAGATACAATTTAGGGGTAAAACAGGATAGGGGATAGACAGGGGCGGAGAAGGGCAGAGGTTGCAACGACAGGCACAGAGATCGGAGGACACTTGTGTGGGGTGTGACGTTTGAGCTGATACCCGACCGGTAAGACCTAACCAGCCGCCGGGAGAGTACTGGCGGCAGGTGAAACCGGAAGGGCGGAGACTGTGATGTGGGAAAAAGTTTAAAGTGTTTCGGGAATGGAAAGAAGGCCAATGTGACAAGAGGGGAAGGGGAGAGAACAGGAGGTCAGCAGAGGTCCGCAGGGGCTAGATCTTGAGGGCTGGGAATTTGATTTTCAGTGCAATTTGGAAAAAGAACATACTTTCCCAGTTACAGATATGGGTGTTGCTTTTTTTAATTTTATTTTCCAATTACAGTTTTACATTCAATATTATTTTGTATTATTTTCAGGTGCAGATGCCCATGTTTCCTTTTTTCTTTTTTAGATGTTATTTATTTATTTTTAGAGAGAGGGGAGAGGAGAAAGAGAAAGAGAGAAACATGACGCGTGAGAGAAACAGATTGCCTCTCTCACAACCCCCACTGGGCACCTGGCCCGCAGCCCAGGCATGTGCCCTGACTGGGAATCGAACTGGCAACATTTCAGCCCGCAGGCTGGCGCTCAAGCCACTGAGCCACACCAGCCAGGACCCAGCTACACGTGTTTCTTATCCAAGGGACTCTCTTCAGCATAGAAAGGAAGCAGAATTAGTAACTAAGATACTGGTTGCTTGGTGAGCACAGAATTAGAGGGGAGATGAGTTGAAAGGTCTGGAGGGACATTTCACAAAGGCTCCTGCAGGGTCCGCACCGCTGGGGGTCTTCCCTTGGGGGTGTCTAGGTATTTGTGAGCACCACATACACTGTGGTCCCTTGAACAGATTTTCATCCCCTAGGTCTCCTTGTTATTCAGGGTTGACAAAATCCCTGAGCATGGGTCTCTGTTCTTTATCACAATGTCACCTTTCCTCACTTTCGTGGCTTTCAATACATCAAGGATCCTCTGTTTAGAGATGATATTTAATCACCGGAAGAACCTGACCCAAAGCCTATTGTTTTAATGAACCCTGATGGGAAGTGTGTAGTTATATAATATCCCCTCCACAGTTCATGAATAATCATCAGTAACAATCCTGGAGAGTGAGACTTCCTGACTTGGTTTGGGCTGAGCCTTCTGTTCAGACTTGTTACCCTGTAATAACTGCCCACAAGACGAATATGATTTTGAGGTAAGGTAGAATCTTCGCTCAAAGGATCTGTTTACTTAGCAACTTCAGAACCCATGTAAAATAAGTAGAGTAGTGATTCTTCTTTGTGGACCTCCTCTGCTCATCCACTCATGTACCTGGAGCCCCAGACACAGGGAATAGAACAGATTCATCATGTGCTCCTCGCCCCCGAGTCTGATCAAGCTTCCATGTTTATCTCTGGTCTTAAAATCAACACACGGTCCATTTACAAACTGTATACTTATAACTGCCCTGGATTTGCAGGATGTGTTCTCCATGTGGCCTGCAAATATCTGTCTTTAATTATCTTCTGAACACTCATAGCCACCACAGTTCTGGTTTCTCCTCCCTCTTCTTCCTACCTCCAGAGCTCTTGCTGCTGTTGCCATGACAACCGGGATGAAAAGCCTTGGAACTTTATCTTGTACTATGGGTGCATGTCTCCCCATAAGGACATTATTGTATGTCAGCCAAACTGGACTCCGGGGGCTGTTCTTTAAATATACCATTAAGTCATGTGGAAATTGGAACTGTAGAGGAGAGATTATGAGGGCATTTAGTCAGGGACCTAGGAATGCTCAAATCTTGCTTTCAGCTAGCCATCTCTTTCTTTGGGGCCTTCAAAACAAAAGTGCTGCCCTGGCTGGTGTAGCTCAGTGGTTTGAGCACAGGCCTGTAAAGCAAAGGGTCGCTGGTTCGATTCCCAGTCAGGGCACATGCCTGGGTTGCAGGCCAGGTCACCAGTAGGGGACCCATGAGAGGCAACCACACGTTGATGTTTCTCTCCCACTCTTTCTCCTTCCCTTCCTTTCTCTCTAAAAATAAATAAATACAATTTTTAAAGTGCTTTGGCTCTGGGTGGGTGGCTCAGTGGATTGAATGCTGGCCTGTGAACCAAAGGGTCGCTGGTTTGATTCCTGGTCTAGGGCACATGCCTGGGTTGTGGGTTGGGTCCTTGGTCGGGGGATGTGAGAGGCAACCACACATTGATGTTTCTGTCCCTCTCTTTTTCCCTCCCTTCCCCTCTCTAAAAATAAATAAATAAAATATTTTTTAAGTGCTCTAATGACAAAGCAAGGTATAGGAAAGCGTTTTACTAACTGGTGCTTTACATCTAAACCCCAGGTAGAGTTCCAGTGAATACATTCGGGCCTGGGGGATAGCCCCTTTCTGCCTCCACCGGCTTGGTCTGAGAAACCTGCCTGACCACTAAGAGACTAGAAAAAACATCCCCCGTCTCAGATCTGTCCCCTGAGCCCCAGGCTCTGACAGCCATCTGCCTGCTTGACATTTTTCCCTTGGATGACTCAGAGACATCTTCACCTTATCAAACTTTCCATTCCTGCTTGTCCCCTGGTCTTCCTCCTTTCCCATAAAAAGCTCCACCAGCCAGCCAGTGGCCCCGGCCAGATTCCTGGGCGTTATCCTTGGCGGTCATTCCCTTTCCTTTGCCTCCCCCACAGCTAATCCCTTACCAAGTCCTGTGAGGTCTCCCTCCAGCAAAAAACTCAAAGAGGTGTGCTTCTCTCCATCTCTACTCCCAAAGCGGAGTCATGTTTTGCCTAGATTATTTTAATAGCTTTCTGACTCCTCCCTCTGATTCCACTTGTTTTTCCCTGAAGCCCTTCTCCATGGAGCCGCAGAGTGATATTTGGAAAAGACAGAGCAAAGCATATCACTCTGCTCTTTAAAACTCTCCACGGCCTTCCATTATACTTGGAATAAAATCCGCACTGCTCACCCTGACCGGTGTGGTGCAGTTGGTTGGGTGTCGCCCCCCGAGGCGAAGGGCCCCTGGTTCGATTCCAGGTCAAAGCACATGACTGGCTTGCAGGTTCAGTCCCTGCACATACCGGTTGATGTTTCTCTCCCTCTCTTCCACTCTCTCTAAAGTTAAGTACATAGAATCTTTTACGACATAACCCGCACTCTTCGTCATGGCCTACAGGGCCCTGCCCGGAGTTCTCTGAACACGCTATCCAGCCTCATCTCCTACCACTCTGCACTTGGCCCCTACTGCAGTCACGATTTTCTGCCTTCGACGCCCCACGCAGCTGGCAAATATCCATCTTTAATTTCCTCCAAAGTCAAACAGCTGCCACAGATCCTGGTTTTCCCACCAAGCTCTTTTCCCAACTTGAGGCCTTTTTCACTATCAGCCCCTTCCGCCTGGGTGGAAGGCACTTTCCCCGACCTTTGCCACCCCTTCACGCTGTGGCTGTTTTGTGCTCAAGCTGGGGGTCTCATTTGAAGGCTACCGTTAACAGTGAGGTCTTCACTGACCACTCCATCCGAAATTGCCTCCCCCACCAATGACTGCCCATCAGCACACCCTGTTTATTTCCTACGTTGTATTTCCTGGAACATACCGCTATTTTGTTTATTCATGTGTGTATTTCCTAAGTTTGTCTTCCCAACTAGGAAAGTAAATTTCTGGAGGGTAGAGACTAGGTCTGTTTTGTTCACAATGAATGGCACATTGGAGGAGCATTAATAGCTATTAGATCCATAAAGAGCCTGTCTGAAATCTTGCCAGCAACTTCTGCTCGTTGGGAAGGAATATGAAACCGTTTTCTTCTTCCTTCACTCTCTCAGTCAGGGTCAGATGGACGCAATTCCGCTCAGATGGTATAAATGAAAAAATTTAGTGAAGGGATTATTAAGTGAGGTGTGGGCAGGGTTAAGAGAACCAACACCGGACGTTGAGATACTAAAGACCAGCAAGAGCAGTGAGCGGCTCTACTCCCATGACTGAGGGCCAAGAGGAGGCAGTGGGGTTCCCAGCGCCCAGCAACAGCTGGAGCTCTTGGGGAGGGGCTGCCCAGCTACAGGTGTGGCCTTGGAAGGACACAGCCACTGCCAGGTGCAGTGATACCCCATCCTCTCTCTCCTCCTACTCTCCCATCTCTGATCGATGCCACTCCCTGGCTGAAGCCATGGAACCCGAGCAAAGGAATCTGTTCATAAGAGGCCAGCCTTCCAGAACACAGAGCAGGTGACGAATGGAGATAATTAGCACAGGTGTGGACTCCTAACGGCTGGAGATCAGGCTCCTATGGAACTTGCTCCAGTGACGCAGAGGTCAGTCGGATTTGGAGTTCACGCTTGCAAGTTCACTACCATGTATACCATTATGCCTAAAGAAAAGCCATTTGGATTTCTAAACAACCAACTTACTAATAAACTTGGGAACACAGTTTGCTAGGGCGTAGGAGTGAACGAGTGGTGAGGTGTTTTTGTTATTGATAAGCACAGCGTGGCCTACTACTTAAGAAAAGGAAAACTCTCATAATCTTATTTAGCCACCTCATAAATTGAATTATGGAGCAAGCAATGGAAATACTGAATTTCGATGATATACATAGTATCCTCACAAAATATATGAGGCCAGTATTTGGCCAAGATTTCTAGGTTCAGTCAGACCAGTTACAAAGAAAATAGAGCTAGGGTTCTTTTTTTTTTAACTGAGTCAAAGATGCTTCAGGTCTTTGCGTTCCAGTTTTCAGCCTGCTCTGAATAGTTGCAACATGAGAAAATCCATTTCTGACTCATTTTACTTTACAAAATGCAGAATTGTACCCAGTTGATTTCAGGGATATTGGTCATCTTGGAGTTTTTGTAGGGTTTTACAGGCAGGTACTGAGGGAAAAATAAGAAGTGAAATGCAAGTCTTCCTAAAAGCTGATGACAAATCTTGGAGAAAAAAAAGTCATTTCATCTTTGTAGCTGTAGCAGAAGGAGGTGGGGCTGGGTTGCATGGCTGGGGAAATCACAGTATCAATATCCCACTCCCCTCTACAGATCTTTATTTTAGAATCTGACTTGAATGCTCAGACGGCCACATTGAGTATCCCAATAGGAACAGAGGGGGCTTAGGACAGAGAAGCAGCCGCCCAACTTATTGTATCTTTGCTAATTAAGTGCGAGATTTGTGAATGGAGCTCTATTAGAGCGAAGGGCACCCTCATTTCCAATTCACTTTTCCCTTTGCTTAAAATGTTCTAACTATTGGAAACAAGAACTAGCAAGATTTAATGTCCCTCCTTTGTCTACTCTCTGAATTGTGTAATAAGTTAGCATACAATGTATTTATTGTGTTTATTGGTTTAGTTATGCTTAGAAAATGATAGAATGATCATTTAAAAGAGAAACTGGATTTTTATCCTCCCACGGTGCAGAAAAAGAGGCAAATTGCTCTAAGGCCTCAAAGGTTGGAAACACAGAGGCTTGTAAGGAAAATTCAAATCTGCTTCTGGATTCCCTGTGTTCTGAGATGTCACAGACAAAAAAAGAAAAGAAAACCTCTCCTAAAAGATCTGTATACCACCTGGCATGTGTTCCAAGAGAAGCGGAGCAGGTGGACGGCAGAGTAAAATATAAGCTCAGTGGAGAAGTACTTGGAAAGCCCCTTTGTGACAAGAAAGATCTTAATGAAATCACCCAGGACCTTACCCCATAATGACGTGCACCAGGTGTTTCTGCTGCCATTCAATCAGTCAGCAGCGTTCCCCTTTTTTGCAATGACCCAGCCTGTTGGGGTGTTATTCAGAGGAAAGACCCATGAACATGAAGTGCAGTGCCTTTTAAATGGGGGGGGGGCATTCAATGTATATATCAAAATGGCCTCATTTCTTTCACTATCTGTGAACCGACCTTACAGGATCATCCAGGATAAAGGATAAAAGAGAAATAGGCAGTTTCCTAGTTAGAGACACAAAAACACAAGAACGGTAGCTTTATAGACACTGAGACTAGGAAACACGAGGCATTTACTGGTTTCTCAGAAACCACTTATATGTGGGAGAAATATGTATGAGATTTGGGCTTTCAGTTATCCAAATATGAGGAACTTGTCTGCTGGAGTCAACCGACTGAGAGTAGATGGGAAGGGTTAGAGCAGGTCCTGTTTGGCAGGCCTCTCGAAAACCCACATGCTCCCCGACATTGATTATAATTATTTTCCCATCATTCCCAGGTTGCGTTCTTAGCAGGAATGGGAGCCAACCCTCTCCCTAGGAAGGCTCCTGCTGTGAAACCATCTTTGGCAATGACTCTTTAACAAAAGATCAGGAACTTGACATTTATTTTTAAGCAGGAGAAGAAAATGTGTGCAATGTTGGAAGCAAACAAAAGGACAGGAGGAGCTTCTAAACAGTCGCAGAGAGGAGCGATGGGACGGGAAGAATCATTCCTTGACATGCCAGTGGCTTCTCTCTAGTGAACTAGCTAATGCCTAGGCATGGAATATGCAGACTATATAACGTTATGCTTTAATGTCTTTTTAAAGCAGCAGGATGGGGACAATGTGTTTAATTATTATTTTGGACCAGATGTGTCTTATGATTTTTATATTCAATTAATTATCAAGGAAATTATTAAGATGGTTGAAACAGGAATTTAGGATGATATTCTAAGAGACAGAAAAGGCAATCATTTTAGTTCTAATTGACAGAGCAGCAGAGGTTTTTTTTTCTATAAATTATTTTCCCAGAAAAAGCATGTGCATTCAAATTTGTGAATTCATTCATCTGAGTGGGGAGGTGAGTCCCTGGTGGGAAGGTTAGATAAAGTACTCTGGGTGTTTTCATGGGGCAGGGAGTTTTCATTTTCACACTGTCCACTTACAGTAAGGAAATTCCTTCAAAATTAATTTAAAAAGCAGCAAATGCGGAAAATGGCATGGCTGTCAGGAAATTACCAAATTAAACATAGAAGGATGTCAGCATCTCTCCCAAAAGATAGTTATTTCAATCTCATGGTTTAGTGCACTGTGATGATTGGTCTCTCTCTTAAAACCAAATGCAGAATATAATTAAGTAAATCCTCCAGGTTACATGTCTTTTAAAGTTCCACTAGCTGAAGGACTCGCCAGAGGAAACAATAGGTACTTTGATAAAGTCTTGTACCATAAACTGAGTTCAGATATGATTTCAGCACAAACCTTATCATAGACAGTTGATAGCTACTGGACTGGTTTTGTTTTTTTCTGAGTTAGACACTTCTAACTCTTTAGATAAAGTTTCTAATGGTATTCACTTTTTTTTTTTTTTTTTTTAATAAGAGAAAGTTTAGCCCTGGATGGTGTGGCTCAGTGGATTGAGCACTGGCCTGTGAACCAAAGAGTCACCAGTTTGATTCTTATTCGGGGCACATGCCTGGGTTGTAGGCCAGGTCTCTGTGGGAGGCAGGGCGTGTGAGAAGCAACCACACGTTGATGTCTCTCTCCCTCTCTTTCTCCCTCCCTTCCCCTCTGTATAAAAATAAATAAAATCTTTTTTAAAAATCACCTTTCTAGAAACCATTACTCTTACCTTTACTTGGGGTATGTTTCTACCTTCTTGGTTTGGCATAATCGATACTTCTTTTCTCATTGCAGAGGAAGATGTTAATGGCAATGGGAAGAAAACAGTAACAATTCTCCACTGCTAGGCAAATGAACGTATCCACCAGGATGTAAAAAAGCTAAAGAATTCCCATTCATAGCCTACCTTATCTGTTTCGTTAGCATAACAGCTAACATTGATCAAATGTACAAGGTTGTCTGCTAAAAATTTTACATGTAGTCCCTCGGTGGATTCTCACACACATCTTAACTGTTTTGTATATTTATGCCTCCTAAAAACCCAGTGAGAGAGGTCATCACATCCTCACTTTATACTGAGAAAACTGAAGCTAAGAGAGTTTCAGCTCTGTGCCCAAAGTCATGCAGGGAGGAAGTCACCTTTTCTGACCATCCGTGTCAGCTGCGTCTCCAGGAGGCAGACACCGAGATGGAGTGCAGAACGCGAGGAGCGGATTGGGGCCAGACGCCTGTGAAAGGAAGGACGGCGGGGAAGGGGGGCTGGTCCGGGGAAGCGTGGGGGCCATCAGGAGGCTCCGACACCTGTCGGGAAAGTGGGCAGGAAACAGGGCTGGACAAGGAGTGACCCAGGACACAGTGCGGATCGGACGAAGTTCTGGCAACTTGGCAGAAAGCTCTGGAGCAAAGCTTGCCAACTAGAGATCGTGTTGGCCAGAAATAGCCTGTCTTTGGTTAAATAACTGTGTTCAGTTATTGCCCGGCGGCTGGTCAGGAAGAGTGTGGCCTCAGCTCACGCACCGAGGTGTGGTTCGAAGGCGCTGCAGCTAGAGGCTGATTGTTCTGGCAGCGGGATGGAAGTTCTTTTTAAAAAAAAATATTGATTGATTTTAGAGAGAGAGAGAGATCCATTTGTTGTTCCATTTATTTATGCATTCATTGGTTGATTTCGTGTATGTGCCCTGACTGGGGATCGAACCTGCCATCCAGCCAGGGCTGGAATTTTTTTCTCGAAGGGGATCCAAGTAGTGCATCTCACTGACTGCCTCATTTCACCCGCTTTTACCATGCGGATCCACTTCTTCGTTCACATTCGGGAAGCAGCTCCTCCAGGGCCCCAGGGGACATTTTTTCTTGCAGAGAAACTTAGAAGAGAGAGGTTATTGGGATAAACCCTCGTCCTCATCAGTGTAGCTGGTCTTGGGGCCGCAGCTGGCACTCCTGCTCTCCCTACTTCACTGTCCAGCCTAAATTCGCTCGCTCTTTGCTATCGTCTCTACTGTGCTCAGTGACCTACCTCGTGATGAAACGCGATCTTCATTTCTGAGGGCTCTGGCCCGCCGGAAACCGTACCTTTCTCTGGCTGGGCCTGCTGCCCTGTCCACACGCATTCTTAGTTGGGCAAGGCAGCGCCATAAAGCACGGAAGCGGGTTGGTCACCTGAGTTCCATATACATTTCTCCTTGTCCCCATTTTGTAACAACAGCCCTCCCGACCCCTGCTCCTCAGAGCCAGTTCGTCTTGCCAGGACGGTGACTCTTCTCGTCCCCTTCTCATCCTTGGACACAGGGGACTACAAATGCCCAGGAAGGAGCCATCGCTTGTGCCTCCAACGGAGCTCTTGCTGGTTCCCCCATCGGGACTTTCTATTAGGGCAGCTGCTCTTAGCCACCTGCTCCTCCGTTCTTGCCCTCTTTTCATTATATAATGTCTTAAACGATACCCACATCGGCTGTCCATCTCTTTTGCCCTTCACAATGCCACATTCCATTAACCATCTCCACAGCTCTCTTCGGGCCGAGCTCCCTTGGCTGCCATTCCACTGGGCCAGTCATTAAAGTCATCGCAGTCTGCTGCGGCTTCTGGTGGTTAAGTGTCCCCTGGCCGCAACTGCCTCAGGGGCCCGCCAGGCCCGTTTCCATCAGTGAGCCAGGCTCTGTGGCTGTCTCTCCTACTGGCGGCCCCAGCGACCACCAAACTTCTCACTGCTGCGGTGTCCCTGTCACCAGCATCTGCCTGATGGCTGGGGGGAATGACGTGTACTCCGGGCCTTGTGAGTCGCATAATGCCCTGCTGGGTCTTCTGGCCTCACATAAAATACATATTCCAACAAACCCACTTCCTTCATCTTCTTTGTTCCTTTCTCTACCATCTGTCAAGGCAGTTCAGACGGGACTTCACCCAGAGTGGACCATCGCTTGCTCCATGCTTCTGAGAGCCACCCCAGCGATGAGTGAGCGCCATCCCCAGGGCCCTGGCCAGGGTGTTAGACCCCAAATCCTAGAAGAGTTGGGATACGGGATTTCAATAACCTGCCCTTTAACTGGTCTTATGTTCTGTCCCCCTTGATCAAGCAGCCTTAAAACCCAGCCCCACGTGTGCTCTCTGGGACACACTGGCTCATTTTTGCAGCCTCCCAGGAGACAGCCCCCTCCCCTGCTTATCAGACGGACCCAGCTGAATCGCGCCGCAGCTCCGCACAGTGGTCGACCTGGCAGCCAGGGGAGGAGGTCAGGCGGATGCTGAGGTTGTCTTGTGAGGATGAGCCTTCCTGCGGTATCTCCCCTCACCGGGCAGTGCCAGTGCCAGGTATGGAAGGGGCCCCTTCGCAGTCTTTGAGGACTCAGGGGAGAGCAGGGAGTCAGAACAGGCAGGGGCATGTGTGAGAGGACTGTTTCCTGTGTCAGGGTCCAGGGTCCACATACCAGGGCCCGGCCACAGGATGATAAGCTGCCTCAGCCAAGCATTTAATCACGCCTAAAGCTCTGCAACTTTATTTATTTTATTTTTTTTTTTAACAGCAACTTTAAATATTGAATCTGGAGTTTGGTGTTCAACTTTTTCTGCTTTCTCACTGAAGGTATAAGGTTTTCTTTGTAAGCTACCGAAGAGGCTCTCTGGCCTCCATACTGAGTTTTCAATCCTTTGTTAATGGTCCTCAGTTTTTCATTATCCACCCCGTAGAATGTCAGTGCACCTTAATAATAACCAACCTCCTTGTATGCATTGTCTCCATCCTCCTCCCCACCCAACCCCTTATGCTTTTCAAAGTCTGAATTGCTGCTCCGGCCGAGGCATTTCCCCTGCTAAAACATTCTGCCCCATCACCACCAGTGAAAGTTTAGGCAATCGGGCTGCCACCTGCTGCCACCACTTCTCCGGGCCCCACATACTAGTGTTGATGGGGTTCCTTTTGCCAGCCAAGTGGTGAGCAGCCCAGTCCCCAAACCGCATCTTACCACCTGTTTTCTCGGCCCACTTCCGGACACAGATGCTGAGAAGGAGTTAGGAGTACAGGCAATGTGTAGAGAGAGCAGGTAATACCTGAGAAAGATAAAAGGGAGGAAGCAGGATTGGGTAGGGAGATTGTCACAACAAAATCTCAGCAGACCCAAGAGGGAGCTCCAGAGCCGAGATTGCCCGTTTGAGGGGACCACCTTGGGCAGGAAAGGCCAGGCCCTGGAATCCCTACCCAGCTGTGCTGTCATGGGAGCCCACGGGGCTGCAGCTGGAGGCCCTCGGCTGAGGGCACTCCCATCAGCTCAGCTGCAGCTCTTTCTCGGAGGCAGAGAGGCGAGGCTCCCTGACCGTGACCACATCATGCTTAGAAGTGACCATGAAGCGCTCATCGGTGTGGCAACCTTTGGTGGGTGCTGTAAAACAAACAATTGCATGTGGGTGACGTGGGAGTTCTGAGGAAGAGGCTGTATGTGGTGGTGCATCACCCCAGGCGTCAGAATGCCTGTGCTCGGTACCTAGTTCTGCTGCCAACTAGCTGCAGGACCTTGGGCGAGTCACTTAACCTTCCTGTGCTCTGTCTCCTGTACTGGGGATAATATTTCCTCCCCCAAGGGGTTGTATGGAGGCTTCAGTGAATATAAAGTGTTTAGAGCATTGTCCAGCTGTAAGTGGGTGCTCTATAGCTCGTGGCTATTTAGCATAGCATAAACATGTGACCAGCATGTCGTGTAAAAATGCGGTTGTGTACAGAGGAGTACGTAAGTCCAAAGAAAGGGGACTTTTACCAGGTGACTGCTCTCTGCCAGCCACTGTAGTAGTTATTTTCTTAGGGCACCTCTTTTTGTCTTCATAATAACTCTGCAGGGTAGGTGTTCCTGTGGGCATTTTACTGAGGAGCAGCTGATGCTCTAAGTGGCAATGACTTTCTAGCTACAAGCTGGAGATTCGGTTTTTGTCCTCACATTTAAAATATGCATGCAGTCGTGAGTCACCTTGCAAGGACCCTGACACGGCCCTAGACTGTACCGCCGGCACTGCAGACGCGCCGGCTGATCCACTCGAGCCGAGCCAGGTGGCAGCTTGCCCATGAACTTCTGTGCTGGGAGTCAGGCTGGGCTCTCACACAGTCTTGCCGTCACCACGGTGTTGCTGCATGGCTGTCTCAGAGGCAGCCTGGTGTGGACAATGGGGGATGTAATGGACAGTCGTCGTTTGCTGACCCCACATCCACTGACCTTTAGCCAACTAACAGCATCGTGGTTTTCCTCCACCCTCAGCTCCAGGAGGGGCCGTGTGACTGGCACCTGAGTGACTGGAGTGTTGCATTCTCAGCCACATTTGGGGGAGAGGGGACATGTCACCAATCCAGGCCATGGATTTTATATTGACGGGAACGAGAAGCCTTTCCTTTTTCTGCCTGGATCTAGAGGACAGTAACCTGCCACTGCTGCTCACCATCTTCCTCCAGGGAGATGAGGTTGGGCCTGAGGACGAAGCCAGCACAGAGGGAGGAGAAGCCGAGGCATCAGCAGAGCTGCGGCCCTGATAACATCATCGAAGCCCTTGACTCCAGTATGCCTGAAGCCAGTATGTTCCTGGACCTTTAAAAAATTGATTTGAGAGAGAGAGGAAAGGAGAGAGACTGTGAGACGGAGAGAGACATCGATTTGTTTTCTACTTAGTTATGCATTCATTGGTTGATTCTCGTAGGTGCCCTGACCGGGGATCAAACCTGCGACGTTGGTGTATGGGGACGACATTCTAACCACCTGAGCTCCCTGGCCAGGGCCTGTCCCTGGACCTTCTGGTTACAGAAGCCAATGCATTCCTTTTCCTTCTTCGAGATCACTTGTGCTGGGTTTTCTATCACTTGAAAATAACTAACTCCTGATGGTTATTCATTCCGTCCATGTCGAGTGCCTTCCGGTGCCAGACACTGTTCCCGTGTGGGAATCCACCAGTGGAAGAAACGGGCCACTCCCTGTCGGCCTAGAATTGACATTCCTGTGGAAAGAAAAGAAGGAAAAAGTCAACATGTAGACATATATCAGTTAACCATATGTTTTTTGGGGGTGGGGAATAAAGCTGGGCGAGGGGAAGGAACTGCTATCAGCTACTCGGGCAGGCCTTCTTTATAGGTGACTGGGAGCAGCGCCCTGTGACGTGTGGAGGGAGCGAGCCTTGAGGGTTCAGGGAAGAGCAAACACCAGCTCGAAGGCCCCCCTGAGGTCAGCGTGTGCTTGCAGAGGAATGAGACCAAGGTGAGGCCCTGCGAGTGCGGTGAGCAG
>PVKM010031235.1:0-16905 GCA_004027735.1 Carollia perspicillata | reverse complement strand
AAATTCTGGTACTGGTTCCTCCATTAAGGCAGCCATTAAACTGGTAAAAAATGGTAAGAATTAACTATTTTGGAACTCTGTGTCCTGATCAGACACTTATAATAACCAAAGGAGTACTTGTTGCAGAATGGGCTGCTGGCCTATGGTAAGGAAGTGGCTGTGTGTCCAAGCCAGGTATCATTGTCCATTTTTATTTACAATAGCCAAAAAGGGGAAACATCCAAGTGTCCATCAACAGATGACTGTATAATAAAATGTGGTATGTATACACAATGGAATATTATTAAGCCATACAAAGGGAATGAATTTCTGATACATGCTACATTTGGATAATACTGTGAAAATATTATGCTAAGTAAAATAAGTGGACACAGAAAGAGAAATGGTGTATGATTCAGTTTATATGAAACATTCTGAATGTTCAAATTAATAGAAAAAGGATGTGGGTTGCATTTTATCAGAGACTAGTAGATGAAGAAAGGGGCGTGGAGAATTTCTGTGTGGGATTATGATAAACTTATGAAAATAGTAGTGGTGGTTCTACAACATTATAAATATATTTTGTGTCACTGAATTGTACAATTAAAATGATTAAATGAAAGTTTTTGTATTATGTATATCTTACCACAATGAGATGAATTAGAATGTGATAGTATGACATATAATGACAGTTTAGTCAGCAAAGGACTGAATATATAATAGTGGTCCAATATTATAATGTGGCTGAAAAGTTCCTGTCACCAAGTGATGTCATAGCCATGGTAACATTGGTAATGGAATGCATTGCTCCTGTGTTTGTGGCCATGCTGGCGTAAACAAATCTACTGCACTGCCAGTCATATAAGAGTATAACAGACATCAATACAATCACACAACATTACACAACATTTAATAATATCTATGTTATTGGTTTATGTATTTACTATAGTTTTTAATTGTACCTTAGGGTGTGCTCTTTTCACTTATAAAAAGTGTTTGCTGTAAAACAATATGCTGCGTTATGCTGACAGCAGCCTCAAGTACCTTTTGTCTGCCATTCTCTTGATTGCATAATTTTCTCTTGTACTTGATTTAGTCTCATGCGGTTTTATTGATGGCCCATAAGCATACAACATCCATTGCCAATGTTGCTGTAACAGTTCAAGTCAAGTCACCAATCTGGAAACAAAAGAGATTAAAGTTTGATGATGAAAAATCAAAGATGGTTATTGCTCACCTATCAGGCATGTCTCATTCCACCATAGTTCTAATCTTGGAAAATAGCAATCAAGTGATGGAAGCTGTTAGATGATTTGCTTCTCTGAAGGCAACAGCACTAACAAAAAATGGAGAAGGGCCTATATCAAACATGGAAAAGCCTCTAGTGACTTACTGAAGACAAGGCACAGAAGCAAATCCCTGTCAGCACCATGACAATCATAACCAAAATTTGTAGTGTTGAAAGAGACTATGTTCATTGCAGCATTATTTACAATCACCAAGATATGGAAGCAGCCTAAGTGTCCATCAATAAATGAGTGGATAAAACAGCAATAGGGTATTTACATAATGGAATACTACTCGGCCATAAAAAAGAAGAAAATGTTATCCTTTGCAATAGTATGGATGGACCTGGACAATATTATGCTAAATGAAATACGTCTGTCAGAGAAAGACAGATACCATATGATTTCACTCAGGGGAATCTAATGAACAAACTGAACTGACAAAACAAAGAGAGACTCATAGATAGAGAGAAGATGGGAATTTACTAATGAGGAAATGTTGGAACTGAGGCATAAACACATAGCTGAAGAAAAAGCAAGAAAAAGAAAACTGCAGGAGAGGGAAAAAAGAACATCCCAAGAAAATCCACAGCGAAGGGTTTAGAAGAAACTTTTGCAAACCTCAACAAGCTCCTTAAAAAGTTTACAAACTTGGACCCCAACACCAAAAGGTTTTCATTAATAAAGAATGTTCATAGTATATTTTCTGCTTACAAGCAAATCTACGATGAAAACAAGCAAACCACCATGATCATGTTTCTGAAATTGGGACAGCTTCTCATAAAGTCTTCAGGTAAGTTTTTCAGGAGGTATTTCAAAAACAAGCATTGTTATCATTGGACATGGCAGCCCCGTGCATGTTATTATCCCTGAAGACCTTCTAGTGGGACAGGACAAGGAAGTAGAAGACTGTGGTGTGGACGATCCTGACCCTGGGTAGACCTTAACTATCATGTGAGTCTGTGTCTTAGTAATTGACAGAAAGTTTAAAAATTCAGAATAAAAGTTTTTAAAATAAAAAATGCTTATAGAATAAGGTTACAAAAAGGAATATTTTTGTAGAGCTACAAAATGTGTTTGTGTTTTAAGCTAAATTAATAAAAAGAGTTTAAAACTTAAACCAAAGGGAGGTGGGAGGGGATAATGGGAGGGTGAGGGGAAACGGTTTTCAGGAACATCTATAAAGGACACATGGACAAAACTAAAGGTGGGTAGGATCAAGGTCAGCAAGTGAGGATGGCTGGGGTGTGGTGGAGTTGTGGGGGTGAGGATGGAGAACACAGTGCTTGAACAAGAAAAGACAATAAATAAATAAATAAAATGTGAAAAAAGCTAAACCAATTTTAAAGTTTATAAAGTAAAAAATACAGCAAGCATAGATTAATTTATTAATGAATAAATACATTAAAAATTTAATGCAGTCTCAATGTACAGTATGTATAAAGTGCTCAGTGGTGGCCTAGGCCTTCACATGCACTCACTGCTTACTTAGTGACTCGTCCAGAGCCACTTCCAGTCTTGCAAGCTCCATGCATGGCAAGTGTTCTCTACAGGTGCACCATTTCATATCTTATATACTGTATTTTACTGTACCTTTTCTATGTTTAGATATACAAATATTTACCATTGTAATACAGTGTCCTATAGTATTTATCAAAAGTATAATAACATAATCATATACCAAATAGAATCGGTCTATAAGCGCACTCTAATGTTTCCACAATGATGAAATTACCTAACAATGCATTTCTCAGAATTTTCCCTTTTGTTAAGTGACACATGACTATATTTTTCTGAAAAAATAAATCTAGCTTAAATAGTAAAAGTGCTATGAGCCATAATTTAGAGCAGCTTCAGGTCATTGTGTCTTAAACAGTTAAAAAATATGTAATTATACATGGATAGAGTATTTGGAAACCTGATAACTGATTTTGCCAGAAATGTAATGATACATCTTCAGTGACCTAAGGTTTGATCTGTCTCTCTGCTGTTTCATTCAGCATTGTCTTCATCCTAAAGTTGGTCTCACTCTGGATATAATCTGGTTGATACCAGTTGCTTGGGTAACACTTTTTTACACAGCAGGAGAGAAAGACATGTTACCCTTTTCTAGAAACTCTGGGAAATGTCATCTACCAAGATTGCCTTAGCCTTTTTATTCCATGAATTAACAAGCAATGTAGTATAAGGTGCTATTGTCAAAGACATTCTAAATGTAAGAGGAAAATTTAGTTTTAGGATGTGCTCTCTCTACCATTCCCTTTGTCATTAAAGGTTAATGAAATTTAGCAATATAGTGGAATATTTTTTATCAAAGTTGTCTGTGGCAAGCAGTAGCCATTATAATAATGATTTAATGAAGTTCATGGAGTAGAGATGAATAGACCAAAAGTCATTATCTTTAAAGACTAAATAAAATTGATTAAGATAGAACTCACTTTGTGAACAGTTTCACTGAATGTTTGACTAATGATCGATTTCATTCTCAAGAATAAGATGTTTTACAAGATTGAATCCCAGCCTTGACAGAACTACATCTCCAAGACTCTTATGCTTAGCCCTCGCTTCTGTAAGTGACATTTCAAATAGGCGATTCATCAATTTCAAACCTTTCCTGCAAGGTAATATAGGACGAATATTAACCTAGCGTGTGCAATTAACAATCATGGGTTATTAATTACTTCTGTATGGGGAGTATGCTCACTTTAAAAGTTTTCATTAAGAAACAAATTTTCTTAATTTGGTAGTATAAATGAAGTAGGTAATAATATTTAAACAATTGTTGCATTAGATCCTTACAGCATGTAATGAAATGGTATCCTAGAATTTTATTTTATACTACTATCTCCATTTTATTCAGCTCAGGCTGCTATAACAAAATACCATATATTGGGTGGCTTAAACAACTGGCATTTATTTCTCACAGTTGAAGAGGCTTGGAAGTTGAAGGGTATGTGCCTGCAGTTTCCCATCCTGGTGAGAGCCAGCTTCCTAGCTGACAGATGGGCGCCCTCTTGCTGTGTCCCCACGTTGGCAGAGAGGTTGCTTGCTCCAGTCTCTTTTCCTCATTTTACAAGAGCATTAATCACATCACAAGGGCCTTACATTCATGAACTCATCCAAACCTGATTACCTCTCAAGGACCCTGCCTCCAAAACCAAATTATATTGGAGGTCAGGGCTTTAGCATATGAATTTTCGGTAGTCAAAAATCAATCCATACCAAAGCCTGTAAATTCGATAAGGCCTAGGGTCAGAGAGCATAACATTCTTTGGTGGCACATCCAACCAAGATCTGTATGGAGTGAAATATAACTGAATAAGTATAATATGCATTTATTAGTATTAAAATGTCTGAAAATAAACTGTACACTTGCCATAATCAATGTTGATAAACATTGTTTTAAGATATGTATTATTGGTCTTTGCTGAACCAAATACTAGAGTCATATGTTAGTGTTCTAGGGCCTCTAGAAGAGATTATCACAAAATTGGTGGTTCAAATCAACTTTTTTTTTCTGTCACCATTGTGGAATCCAGAAGACTGAAATCAAGTTGTTTGCATGTTCACACTGCCTCAGATGTCTCCAGAGGAGAATCCTGTCCTACCTCTTCCGGCTTCTGGAGTCTCCTCTCATTCCTTGGCTTGTGTCAGCATAACTTTAGTCTCTCCCTCTGTTTTCACATGATTTCTTGCTTGTGTCTCTGTGTGTCTCAAGTTTCTCTCTCCTTTCTCTGGCAAGAGCACCTGTTAATGGATTTAGGAACCACCCAAAATCTTGGATGATCTTATCCTGAGTTCCCTACCTTAATTGTATCTGTAAAAATATTGTTTCCAAATAAGTTCATATGAACTGGTACTGGTATACGTGTGGGGGAAGAGTCGGCAAGGGGGCCTAGATACTGGCCATACCTTGTCAGGGATACTAGTCAGCCCATTACAATGCACAAAGTAACTACTACAGGCTAAATGCTTGTTAAGGCTTATTCCAATTTGAAATATATTCATGTTTCCCTCCTAGAGAGGAATTTGTCCCTAGCTCATTTCCTCTTGGCATCAGTACAAGAGTGGGAGACAGAGACATATAGATGTGGAGAACCAGGTCATGACACACTTAAAAAAAAACAGACATACTAAATAAACAAAAAATGTGGAGTCTAGTACGAGGTTACTTGAAAACAGTGGTAGCAAAGAGGTTATGCACTTTGTAATAGCCAGGTTGGTGCTAAAAAATAAAACCAGCTAAAGAAAAATTTATATAGAATGAAAAATTACCCATTTTTGAGTGAAAAAAATTCTGTCAGTATATTTTGTCATTTGCTTCCATTTGCTTCAAACTCTCAATAGTGCTCCCTTTATAAATATATTGAGAATTTAGACAAATTGTATCAAATATGCAATTAAATGCAAACATGAATGCTATGAAATATTACGGAGAATAGTCTGAATGCTATGCTATAGCAATTTGGCAAAAGCTTACATGTGCCATAAATATTTATGTCAATAGAGTTAAATAATTAATAGAATCATATTTAAAAGCCTAAATCCATGAATAAGTTTAAAATTACATTATTATTTACAAAAATTTAAGTATGAATTCAGTTTACTATCAGGAGCTTATTTATCAATAATAGAAATGAATGAATTGTCCAGAACAGATATTTCCATATTTTCAAGGAATAAAACACTGAATCAAATCATTTGGCTCTCAAGCGGTCATTTATGTTAGCTATAAAGTTCAATGTACATGCTTAAAATTTGTTTTAACTGTTTATTTTAAAATTTACTTGATCTAAAAATTTGATAGGCAATTTTTATATCGGATGCCCTCTTTTCTTTTGCCATTTATTTTTTGCCTATCAATATTTTTGAGGTCTGTCCAGAAAGTATCTAACCATGTAATATGAAAAATAGAAACATTTATTGAAGAAGATACAAGGTACAAGAAACATTGTACACAGAACAATGATGCCTCAGTCCCCTTCAAAGTAGGCATCTTGGGACCTCACACAGTTCTCCCAGTTGCCATCAGCTGCCGTGTAATATTTTCCTGAGTCTCCTTGATGGTCTGAAATCTCCTCCCCTTCAAAGGTGATTTTAGCTTTGGGAAAACCTGATGTCACAGGGCACCAAATCTGGGTGGTAGCTGGGCTGAGTGACCTGGTGATTTGATGTTTTGCCAAAAAAATCTGCAGGAGACATGATGCATGAACAGGTGCATTGTCATGGTAAAGCTGCCAATCACCAGTTGCCCATAGCTATAGGCTTCTGACTCATCCAAATAGTTTTCATGGAGGAATGTTCAAGCTTAATGCAAAATTTGATGCAGATTTGTTGCTCTACTCACTCAGTCATTTTGAATGTGGTAGTTACACAATACATGTCCTCACTCAACTGTGTCTACCGTCCCCACTGACTAGCACAGTGAAGTCCGCATTGTTCATGCATGTGCATTCCTGTCCACTCTCCTTGGCTGCCAGGTTACCCTGATGTTGTGCAAACCATTCTTGTTAACAATGGCTGGGCTTTTTCTGGACAGACTTCATCATAAATCCAAGGAAACAACCAAAAATAAGTGCTGCTTCTTTTATGAATTATTAACCCTTTTAAATTTTAATTAAGGAAGGGCTACTGTTCAGGAGTGGAAGCTAAAAAAAAGATTATATATGAAAGCAGCTTAAAACAGCTGACAGCAGTTTCCTGCCAAATGGCCTTCTCAAAATTGGTATTTTAGGTTCTTGTGCTGATACTAGATTTAGGTTTTTGACAAAGCAGTTCTAGCTGACCTTTTGCTCTCCTTTTCTATACCTAGAATCAAATTCTCCTGTAAGTGAACATTTGCAGCAAGTATTCTTGGGGTGGGAGGTGGGAAGAGAAGGCAAATCGGTGTGATTACCTACTGCTAGAGCAATTTTATGTGATTCCTAACTAGTTAGTTAAGGACTTTGCTATCTAAAAGGTGTTTTAATTTGATTACCGTAAAACAAAATATGTATTTTTGTCTCACTAAACATGGAAATGCTCAGGTAAGTTGAAAACTCATGTGGCATTACTATTTTATTATTAGGTCCAAGGAAACCTCCCTTATCACTATGCTAATGTAAATTTGATTCCCCTACAGAAACTGAGGTCCACTGGCACATAGAACTCAGTTTCTAGACAACAGTAGTTCTTTCACAAACTCCTTCCACTAGCTATGACGACACACAAAGAATGTGGGTTAGTAAGCCCACACCATGATTCTATGTTGTAGAAACCTATTTAGCAAAACATTTGGAGACACTCTGTTTAAATCTTTTGTAGAGTTTGTGTTCTGATGGCCTGGACAACTAGTACCCAACTTAAGGTTTTTATTAATTTTTATATTCTTATGTGTTGCCACTCAGGGAATTCTAAATGTCATCCTTAAAAACTAAATAGCCAGTTGTTTACCAGCAAAATTAATTTATTTGGGAATAGCAGAGAATTGCAACTGTAGACAAGCAAGCTGTGGCAAACTGGGGCAAGTCCAGAGAGCAAAGGCGAGGTGCTTTCTTTTACAAATGAAAGGAAGGAATTGGGAGGGGTCATTCTGAGGAGAGCAAGAGTTCAGGGTCTCTTGACCAGGTTGTTTCTATACTAGACAACAATCGCCTTCGTCCTGTCAGGGCGGCAGAGCAAGCTTTTCCTGTTTGCAGTGTGACCAGTAAGGAGAGTTAGTGCATGAAGGCTCCCCTTCAGGGCTCGCTTAGTCCATTTTAAATGAGATTTCTTTATTTCCCACAGGTAATACTTGTTAAGAACATGTGCTCTTAGAATTAAAAAATTGTGTTTAAATTTCTGTTAACTATTGTAACATACAACAGTTATTTCATTTTTATGTTAGAAACTTAGACAGTAGTTTAGTTTATTCATAAATTTTTAAATGAATCTATCTCAAAAAACTTTGCCCAAAAGAGATAATAGCTGTAAATAAGTAATAGCTTTCAATAAAAAAAGTTAATTAAAACATTTTTGTACCTTTTTGAAGGAAAATAAAATAATGATACATTGTGATTTACACTACATTAAAATTACTTGCACTATTTCCTATAAAAATATCTCATGCCAAGTACTTAAGCTTTAATTTAAAATGTTATTGTGCGGTTGTACCTATAAATCTTAGTAAAACTATAACAATAAGAATGTTTCTATATTTTTGCAATGCTATAATTTATAATGAACAATATAAATTCTTTTTTTATGTCCATTTTTCTGGCACTGAGCTCCTGAAATGCCTTGGAATTTTATAAGTGATGAGAGAGATGAAAGTGTCTTTTGCTTTGTTAATGAAGTAACTTTTGGAAAATGCTATGCATGGAGGCTGGTTGTTGGGGGAACCAACCCTGTAATTAGAGGGTTAGAACTTTCAGTTCTACCCATAGCCTTCAAGGAGGGGAGAATGTCTGGTCGTCAATAAATTGCCAGTGGCCAATTTAATCAATTATGCCTTTGTAATGAAACTCCATGAAAACCTAAAAGGACTCAGTTCATAAACTTTTTAATTGCTGAACATATGGAAGCTTCATGCCCTTTTCCCTTTCCCCTTAGGTAGGACTAAGTAGCTCTTTCATCTGGTTGTTCCTGACTTATATGCTATTATAATGAATTGATAATCTAGTGCATAAAATGTTTTTCTTATTCTTTGAACCACTTTAGCAAATTAATCAAATCCAAGAAAGAAGTCCACAGGATCGCTGGTTTATTGCCAGTTGGTCAGAAGTCCGGTTAATCACGTGAACTTGCTAATGGTATCCTGAGTTGTAGGAGGTTGTTGGAGCCTCCAATTTATAGGTGGTAAGTCAGAAGCACAGGTAACAACCTGGGATGCGAGGGGGACTACAGTCTTGTAGAACTGAGCCCTCAATATGTGGAATCTTATACGATAACAGGGTAGATAGTATCAGATTGAGTTAAATTGTAAGACAACCACTGGTGTCAGAGCATTGTTTATTGGTGTGGAGGAAACCCATACACACATTGAAACTGATGACTAAAACCTAAAATAATATATATGAGGTCTGTCCAGGAAAAGTCCAGCCATTGTTAATATAATGAGAATAGTTGGCATGACATCAATATAGCCTGGCATCCAAGGAGAGTAGACAGGAATGTGCATGTGTGAACAATGATGACTTCACTGTACTAGTGAGTGGGGGCAGTAGACATCATTGAGTGAGTTGGTGTACTGTGTGGCTGTCACATTCAAAATGATTGCGTGAATACAGCGACAAATCTGTGTCAAATTTTGCATTAAGCTTGAACATTCCTCTGGGGGGACTATTCAGATGATTCAGAAGGCTTTTGGGGATGATGCAATGGGTGCAGCACAAATGAAAATGTGGCACAGATGCTTCAAAGATGGTCAAGAATCTGATGAAAGGGGTCCACATACTGGGAGGCCTGCAACAAGCAGAACAACTGAGAATGTTGAATGTGTAAGGGCTGCAGTCAACACAGATCAGTGACTGACAGTGCGAGAACTGGAAGCTGGTCTGGGGATTCCCAAAACTACTGTGTCTGAGATTTTGATGCAGAATCTTGGCATGAAACGTGTGATCGCAAAATTCATTCCACAGCTTCTGCTACCAGAGCAGAAAGAACATCATGATGCAGTTGCTAATGATGGTTCAAACTGCTACCAATGAACCAGATTTCCTCAAGGTCGTAACTTCAAAGGGGATTGAGGCATCATTGTCATATGTACAATGTTTCTTGTATCTCCTTCCATAAATGTGTCTATTTTTCATAACACATGGCTGGATACTTTCTGGACAAACATATATTCATATTCAAGAAGAATTATGTTTTAGTTTCATCTCTTTGCTGTCCTGAGTTCTTAGAAATTATATTCATTATTCACCAGCCTGAGTTGTAAATATTCTGTATTCTTAGCTTCGCTATCATCCACGAGAAGTGATTCACAATCTAGAGCCTGAACAACAAAAGTGTTTTATATTGCTTCAATTTAATTAAAGTTGATTCCCTGCTTTAAGGGAGATTCATATTTTGGGTTTTATATTTTCTTAATTGAATAGGGAGCTTAGATATCTGTTACTCCAAGTCTCCCTTAAGAAAGGCATATTTCTTCTTAATTTTATAACCCTTGCTAGCTGCCTAACCTTGGGCAAAATCCTTCACCTATTTGTATCTCATTTTTAATAACTATGAATGGAGGATGATAATTGTGCTATATCCCCCATGGGAATGTTATGTGACTTAAATAAAATAATCTTCACAGGAAAATGTTTAGCACGTTTTCTAAAATATAATAAGCAACAAATATTCATTATTATTCTTTTCATTTACTACATCATATAATGTATTTTTCTCATGGTCTTCAGGAGAATTTCTACTACTCTTAGAATTATATATAGATACTTGTATCCAAAGAGCCATGTTTCTTTCTTCTTACAGTCTATGGATTACATAAAAGATCAGCTCTATCGGCTGCTAGAAATCTCAGTCGGGTGTAGGATCTTGTCATGAACTTATTTGTGTTATTCAAGATAGACTAGTTTATTTAGCAGTGACAAACACTCTTAAAATCCAAAAATTTAGTGGTTTAACACAGACAGAAAAATTAATTTTTTTGTCACTCTCACAAAGTCTAGTATAGGTTGAAAAAACCTTCTAGGGAAGCTGGAACTCCAGTATGGAGCCCAGGGTTCTAGGTGGCAGCACAGGACCAACTCTTGGTAAATAATAATGCCCACCACAATGCTGACATTTTCCTACTTCTTGCTTTATTTTATATTGCTATTTCTACACTTGTTTCTTTGTCTTAATCATCAAACTTAATTTATAATATCTCATTTTATATATGATTTATAAGTTATCCTAAATGTTTTTATAATAAGTTGGGGTAAAATTAAAATGTCTTTAAAAGATATGCATTGATATTTTCACCACTACAGCCCAACACCTGCACACTGACTCTCAGTAGATATGTTAAATGTATTAAACCAACATAAAGTCAACTATAGGTCCATGCGTATAACTATAATTCTACTGACCTGATCATGGAGTAAGATTTGAGTTGGTTTTACTATATATTCCATATTTTATTCTTGTTATTGCCCTCTTGTGACCAACATTATACTTTATGAAACTGCTAATGTTTAAAAGTTTTGTTCATTGTTATGAATATTTTTAAAATCATTCCTTTGACCTACACAAGCATTAAGTAAAGCTTTGGTCACTTAATGTACTGGGTAAATAACTCTCAAATTTAAAAAAAGGAGAAATAGATCGTAGCAACAAGAAATAAAGAATAATGATTAAAGCTCTAATAATACAGTCTACCTCCTCATTGATTATATTACTTTGAACTAGAGAGAACCTATAGCATGAATACAAATCACTAATGGCAATGGAATGGTTTGATTTATAAGTCTGATTAATTTATTAATTGATTGAATAGACAGTTAAAACAAAAAAATAGAATATTATAGCTAATGTTAGTTTAAACTAGTCTAAACTCTGACAAAAACTGGTATCTATGCTTGTCATATGACCAGAGAGATATATACTATCTCTTAGGACCAAACATTTCTAGTGTCTAAAGAAATTAAAGCAGAAATTGGTTAGATTTTGTTGTAAATGAGTATATTTGAATAGTTAAAAAAGATGTACCGGTAATTACAAATACATAGAGAATGCAAATATATCTTAGGGTATAACATTTGCTTTCACTAAGTTTCCCAGTTGCAGATGTAATGCTTGTTAAAGAGGAGATCTAAGCTGATTGCAAGAAAACATTAAGTGAAATCATGCTCACCATGTCAAGCCCCATAGCATAATTTATATATCATAAATCACACTCCATCAGGCAGCTGTGGGAGGGGTAGAGAGGAGCAAGACAAAGTGATGGATTTGATATTGCCTACCTTTGATTTATTAATAACTAGTTGGAATATAGAATGGCTTGAAAGACTCACTTCAAGATTGGAACTCATTTGTGGAGACCTGTGTTTCCTTTTTCATATTAGTGTCAATAATATTTGACTTTCCCATTAGAAAAAGGGTTGAACTACTCTTTGATTTCTTATGCCAGATATTAATAATCATCCTTTTATCTAGAAAAGGAAATCACCTGTTACCTTTCTGTGAATTGACATCATTAGTGTTACTCTATTTCTGTTAATTTCTAAGATTAATTTATTATTTCCAACGAAGCATTCACAAATTGCTATGAGAGATTTTTCTTTATTCAGATCTTATAAAGTTCAATTGAACTTTTGAAGGGATCCTGTAAGTCATTCTGTTAGGTTTCTTTAAAAACAGTAGCATCGGCCCTGGCTGGCGTAGCTCAGTGGATTGAGCGTGGGCCTGTGAACCAAATGATCGTAGTTCGATTCCCAGTCAGGGCACATGCCTGGGTTGCAGGCCAGTTTCCAGCAGGGGACACATGAGAGGCAACCATACATTCATATTTCTCTCCCTCTCTCCTTCCCTTCCCCTCTAAAGATAAATAAATAAAAATAAAATATTTAAAAAAATAAAAACAGTAGCATCGGAGTGTAGATTATATTAAATTTTGTTTATGCTTTTTATACTACATTATAATTATATTTAACTGATACTTAACAGTCTTAGATAATTTTCAAAATATCTGTTTTTACTTGGTTTATTAATTTATTCAACAAATAAATGTTTTCTGGGCTAGAAAATGGTGACACATAATAAGGAGCAAAGTCACATTCTGCTTGTTTTCTTGGAGTTTGTATAGCCTCGATAAAGGCTGTGAGGAAAGATAATAGAGTAATAGAGTATTAGCGGGGTATGCAAGAAAAGGGCTTACTTGATTTTTGTTAGGCAGCTTTTGGGGAAGAAATCTTCAGGAAATGATTCTGGGGCTTCAGTTAGACATGTAGGTGGAGTTTACTAGGCAATTGAGGGGCTAAGGTGTCTTTTCAGTAGATGGGACACACCCCAGCTTTCGGAGCTGGGAAAGGGCAATGTGCATTCTCAAAACAACAGAAAGGCATGAGTGGCTGTACTGCAGGGAACCAGAAGAGACTGGTCTCCACATTAAACTTCCACTCAGGAATTTGGAGTTTTTCTCAAGAAAATGAAAACAAAACAAAACAAATGAACAAAAAACCTTAAACAAACATTGATAGGATTTGTGAAGGAAACTGATGTAAGATTTATGTTTTGAAATGGTCTTGATTTCTGCAGTGTTTCATCTTTATGGGGGTATTGAAAGAAGATGTGAAGAAACTACCGTGTTTTGTCATGTATAATGTGCACTACATTTTGTGCGCATTATATGTGGGATTATTATACCCATGTATAATGTGCATCCTTATTTTTCCCTCAAAAATTTAGGCAAAAGTGAGCATTATACGCGGCAAAATACGGTAGTTAGGAGTTTGCTTATAGTAATATAGGTGAGATAATAGTAACTTATATCAGATTAATACTGATCCTGTTTTCAAATACAATGTTAATATTTTATTCAAACGGACTTTTGTATTCATTTTAATTTTGAAAATAACATTAAGATTTTACCTGATTACTTACTTTTGGCACCCTCTTAATTTTTGTGCTCAAGGTAAATACTGTACTCATCTCATACAAGTCCCAGCCCTGGGACTGGTGTGGTTTTTAGAGTGATTTTCAGACTGAGAACATAGTCTCTGGGTTCTACTTCTTACAGTTTTCTTCCATCAGACAAACTTCTGAATGTATGTTATTTTTGAGGCCCCAGTTTGCATCTCAATTTGCAATCCATGTTTCATATATCACAATGTATATATGAAACACTGCATATTTCTACATTATCATACATGTATAATATCATAAGGAAAATTACTTTTTCCCAACAGAGACATAATTGCATGATACTTATAGCTACAGTTCTTACTTTAAGGTAGCCAAAAATAGTGCCACAACTTGTAAAATTATTTTTGACTTTCTAACATCATATTTTCAAACATCCCTTTTATACTATGTATATTATTGTTAAGGAAGTAGCCAATTCATACTAATCAATGCACTTATCAATCTGCTGTAGTAGAGTTTACAATAATTAGTAGAGTTAATAATAATTTACATAATAAAGTATACATTGAGGGAAATTTTTTTTGAAGTAACCAATATTCTTCAAAATTTTTAGTTTTATTCAAAAGTAGTAACAAAAGTTTTACAGTATATCCAATGGATAAAATATAATAAAGGTCCTTACAAGTTCTGAGGATTGCATCTAAATTTAAAATATTTATATTTAAGGAAATATTTTAAATGCAGATGTACGATCCTGTGTCCTTCTGTCCTTCTGTTTTTTCATTTGTGATCTATCTTGTGTTCAAACCCTTCACAGTTTCTATGTTATTTTGAAACAGCCATCATCTCTTAACCTCTCTCTTTGGGGGGACCCAAACCATAGCATTTCTCTGCAACACAAGGATGGGTGGGTGCATTATCCAGAACATGTCAGCCATTTGATCTAACAGGGAAAAAGTATGGAAGTTGTCACTCCTACTGTTGCGACAAGACAAAAGCTGTATCAAATGCCAATGACATTTCTGAGATCCATCAGATTTGAGGTCACTGAGCAAACTGCTACCCCCTAAAATAGAGAAATGGGAAAATGCAAAGAATCAGAGCTTAGTGAAGCAAGAAGAAGCCCAGAAACATAAATTAATGTGATAGTCTCTCCCAGGGCAAGAAACCTTCCCCTATAATGGATGAATTGCTGGAGGCTTGTAATTGTCAAGCTTGAGATTTAGCCTAGGGAAAGATATACCGTGGTGATACTAGTTAAAAGAATGATGGAGTAAGTCTATTAATTTCAGACAAAACCAACTTCAGAGCAAGGAAAGTTATCAGGGATAAAAATAATTTCATGATAATAAAGGGCCTAATTCTCCAAGAAGATAAAATAATTCTTAATGTGCATGTACCTAACAACAGATTGCCAAAATACATGAGATAAAACAAATGATAGAACCTCAAAAAGAAACAGAAGAAGTCACCACTATAGTTGAAGACTTCAGTATACCTCTATCAGTAATGGACAGATCCAGTGACTGGAAAATCAGAAATAATAGAGTTGGATTAAACAGTGTCAAAAAAAGTCGATCCCATTCTCTCTTCCTGGAAATTAATTTTTGAGCACAGATATCAGTAGTAATATCCAGGCCACATACAAGAAAATATACATCAGTATCGGAATGAGATCCAGGCATTCACACTTTTAAAGATGCCCTAGTTAGCTCCTTTTATAAGAAAAAAGATAATGTCAAATCAATAGTACTTTCACTTTTGTTCCAGTCAAATTCCTTTGGTTAATAGAATTTACAAAGTTAATTATGTAAATATTATTGCACATTGTTTGGAAATGGATGATGTAGAATCTGATGACAGGAAAAGAAAGCTGAATGGAGAGCTGAGAAGCAGTCCAGGATCAAGGTAGCAGGTGTTTATTGATTTCTCTCACTCCAGGGCAGTATATTTTTCTCTCATCTTTGACTCTTTGTATATATGGTTTTTCAATCATCACCAGCTGCACATATATGACCAAATAATTATCCTCCCTGAAGTTATATGGCTTTGTTGATCTGGTATGCACAACTGTATTCTCCAACCCAATTAGGAGTCTCAAGTCCAAGAGGCTTATTGATTTTTGAGAAGTAGATGGACAGCTTACAATTGAATCACTTGTCTATCTGTAGTACAATCCATGAGAAAGTGTGGGCTTCAGTGGGCCGTACAGGAAAACCTCCACACAGGATATGTAGATTCTATTTCAGAGAAGAAGTCTTTGAGTGGTATGTTTCCTTAGAAAGCATAATATCCTAAAATAGTGCTATTCAAACAGCTCTATTGATCTTTCAGGGTATTTGGAGGTAAATCGGGGTAACGGGTGTGGTGAGCCATGTGAGCTCCAGACCACTTAATTTCACATTAGCCAGTTACTGTCCACTTCCATTTATTTTATCTATTGTGCTTTATTTATTTCATGCGAGTTAGGTTTGGAAAAACAAGTTTAAAAATCCCTCTCTAAGGAATTGGCAGTTTTTATAAATCTTGTAACTTAGCTTAAATCCTCCCTGTCAAAGTATACACTCTTTTGAAAGATTAACAAACATTGGAAATGATTTACCTTCTTAACTAGAATTTTCTAATATGAGGGTTAAAAGTAAAGCCTTAATTACTTAGTGGTACTGAATTTAATATACCTGCCATTTCAATTTGTCCAGAGAGACAAACACATTTCCTATTACAGATAACCAACAAAACACTGCCTTATTTTGTTTTAATTGTAAATAAAACACATTCTAATATGTTGTTAAATTAATTATATATATATGTGTGTGTTTGTATAATTGTACTACTGTCCATTAGAGAAAAGAAAAAAGTGTTATTTCCTACCTCCCATTATTTTTTAAAACATTTTATTTATTTATTTTTAGACAGAGGGGAAGGGAAGGAGAAAGAGAGGGAGAGAAACATCAATGTGTGGTTGCCTCTTGCATGCCCTCTACTGGGGACCTGGCCTGGTACCCAGACATGTGCCCTGACTGGGAATCTAACCAGTGACCCTTTGCTTTACTCAACCCACTGAGCCACACCAGTCAGGGCCCATTAAGAGAAAAGAAAAAAAAACTGTTAC
>PVKM010031234.1:0-16913 GCA_004027735.1 Carollia perspicillata | reverse complement strand
ATATTTTAAATATTTAAATAATTATAACTGAACATTAATGTTATTTATTTCAAAATATTAAGATTTTTTTCAGATAAAAGTAGTTGTTATTTTGACTGGATATTTTATGCTTATAGACAGAAGAAAAATATTTTCTTCTTCTTCTAGGCACAGCCAAATTGATACAAAAATTCTATACATTTAAATGTGTTTTTTGGAGAGCCACTAAATTTAGTTGGATATTCCAACATCTTTTGCTATATTCTTGGCATGTAAAAAGAGATAATTTATCACACTTTGCCTTATGTTCCTTGGAGAAAGCCTTATAAGGTTGCAAACACAATTCATCTCCAGTTAGTATATGCATAAAGGTACAAATTGTTATAAATTCTACTGAATGCATCACTCAAAGTGAAGGAGAAATGCATACGTTTTTATATGAATGAGTAGATAATCATTTCAGAAATGATTTGCATCTAGAATGAGTGTTATTATAGGGAGTTCCTAATGTAATCAAGATCATTTTAGTGTTTCCTATTTTAAGTCATGAACTAAACTCTTCATCAAGTCTGTAGCATATGTTTTACAGCCTGACAGGTATATTATTATTTCTAATCATAATTTCCCATGTTAGGCATATATATCATAGTGGTTTTCTATTTGTTGAAAATCTTATTTCAATATATTATTTTTTATTTCTTAATGTAATTTCAAAACCTTTTGTTGGAATCTAAATATGGATTAACCAATGTACATATTTAAACTTATCATCTAGTGTGTTTAAAAAAATGGTGTTACATTCTTTGCCCCATGTGACCCCCCCATGAGGTTTATCATTTTCTCATAACCTGGTAGTAATACTTTACTAATTTGCAAATTTTCTGAAAATCATATTAATCTGTTAATATATATTCAACATCAATGATCATTTTTATAGTAAAGTTAATAGTATCCCATTTTATTCACTTTTTTATCTCTTTCTGAAGGCCCTACTTCTATTTTATTCAGAGATCACTAATATGAATTTCCTTGGAGAAACCTTGCTAAGAATAGCCACTATTACCACATGTGACTTTGGCTCAGAGCATTTACTTACATCTGTGTTTTAAATGACTAAATACCTTTAGTTTCTATCAGGGCGGTAGAAATGCTTCAGTTGATTGATGCATAGCTTAGTTAGGTCACCTATTGTTCTTATGTTTTTGTCCCTTTCCTTATAATTTTATTGCATCTAAAGTATATTATTTTTGAAATAGCTAGATATGATGTGTAGATATATTTAAGATTCAACTATATATATTTATTATTTTTATTTTTATTACATTTTTATTGTTATTCAACCACATTTGTCTCCATTTCGCCCCACCACAACTCCCCACCCCACCTATCCCAACTTCCAAATTATATGAAGAACTCACAGGACTCCACTCCAAGAAGACAAACAACCCAATTAAAAAACGGGCAAAGGACCTAAACAGATACTTCTCCAAGGAGGACATATAGAGGACCCAGAAACATATGAAAGGATGCTCAATATTTACATTATAATTAAAAATCTAACAGTTAAAAAATCACTGATACCACTATTGAATTTGTCTACCAGAAGGGAATCAAAAATTCACATGATGTCTTTCTAGAAAAATTGTAATTAGAATTAGGCCACTTTATTCTCCCTTCACTGTAACAGACTGTCTCTGTTCTCAAAAGAATGGAAGCTTTCTCACTGTCAACACATTTTTAGTTAAACCAGAAATCTGGTAACCAGTTTACTTGCATGCATTGCCAGCCCATTCTGCAATTCCAACTGAATGATGACACCCGCCTGCGCCCTCAAGGAATTGGGCCCATATGTGCACAACACATTGAGAAAGGGAAAACTGATATTTTATACGTAGTTAACAAAAACACGTTACTGTTTTGCTTTAGGAATATTACTTAATTACTTGATGGTATATAGTATATAGAATTTTTGTATATATTATTTTCATAGGAAATGCACTGATTTTCTCTTGTTAACACATTTCCTTCTCATTCATTAAGAAGAATTAAACCTAAAACACATCTGTTGATATCAGATATCAACATTAGATTTATTTAATGCCAATGAAAGTGAGTGATTAAGGACGATTTAAGACGAGTTATGGTTTATAGACATCTTTATATCATTAATTTACTGCTCATTTGACACTCTAAGATTTCTTATTCCCCCTTGGCAATAAAAGAGACTCCTCTTCGTCATATGTCCACTAAATTTTTATTCACTCAACATTTATTGAGCATTTATTTTAAGCCAAATTCAACTTAAAAACTGCACATACTAAGATAACCAAAATTATACTTCATGCTATCCTCATTACACATATAAGCTACTGGTCAAGACACACATTAAATGTCACATACATAAATGTAGACTTCAACATCTTATAAATGCCATAGCCCAAGGGCAGGAGTGGAGTGAACAAAGGATGGGGAAGGAAGGCCTTTCTGAGAAGGTGGCATTTAAGCGGTCTCCAAAAAAATGAAGAGACATTAAATAGTTAGATGGTAGATAATGGTTCTTAAGAGTAAATTAGAAAACTTGAAACTTTCAAGGGTCTGAAAGAAAGAAATGGAAACTGGGATTTTTACAAGTATTACTTTGAACAATTTTTCATAACTGTTATTAAAGAATTATTTATTCTTGTATGGGCAATGTATTGAATTCTAAGGAGTTCAGCTTTTCTTAAGATCATCAAACACCAGGGCCATTTAGAAAATGTCCCTAGTGTAACAGTCTTAGCATACACTTTTTCTGACATAATTATTAATGGTGATCTTTTTACTTTCAGATGTGTTCAAGTTTGGATGATAAATTTTACGCTCACAACCTTCTTGGGTGTTGTTTTGGGTAACTTTTTGCTACAGAGCAATAAACTATCAATTAACCAACCAACTAACATTTTTACTTTTTCCCTCACTTTCTTTATTTTCTTATTCCTTTTCAAAGTAAAACCAATATGTATAGGGGTCTGTGCTATACAGTAGTGAGACAGAGAGGAGCTAACACAAAAGAAAAGAGGAAACAGGATCAGTGTGAGGCTTTGGTGAGAGCATCTAACCAGCTGTATTACATGCACTTTAGGAGAGAAAGGAAGGATGTTCTTAGGTGTACCATTGCAGACTAGTGTCCTTTTTCTTGGCACTCCAAAAATACTAAGAAAGTCTGTTCCTCCCGATTCTTTATGCTAAAGCCCCAAGAACCACCTTGACAAGGCAGGACCCTCTCTGGAGAGCACAAAGTCCTCAGTCTGGTAGATGGGTGAAAAATTCTAGAAACACCTTCTTGTTGTGTGTGTACTATTTTCTTTAGGTGGTTACACTAATATTTTTTGCTAAGTTGCAACTAAATTCAGACGGTTGGAACAGTATCAGAAAAGCAGGTGGAAGCACCCAGTTTCTGGTTGTTGTGGTGTGCTTTTCTAAGTGGACAGAGATTGTGCTGTTATTCTTTGCTGAGACCATTGTCATATCTGTGGTTCTCATTGCATAGTTGAGAGGGCACAGTGAGAGGTTGCTCCCTTCAGTTGTCAGGTCAGGAAGCACATATTGATTCCCTTTCTGCTGCCTTCTGCACACTTAAATATCCTAACCTTAACTCAGGGGAGAGCAGACAGCAAGGCCATGGGCCACATCAGAGACACACTTCATGTGATTATTTAAGTTACTCTCCTAATTCTCTGGAGAAACCTAATACTCAACTAGGAATATAACAAAATTCTAGCAGTAATTTTTTAATTATGTTGCTTCACTCAGAACCTCAGTTTTTTTGGAAACTAAAAAGCCAAGAATTTTGCTTTTCTGTTCTGTCTGATTTTGAAGCAAAAGTAACTTCTTGAAGACAGAAAGCTTATTTTTCCCCCACTAAGAGGTTGCACAGGTGATGATCAAAGGGCTTGAAGGAAATATGAGAATAGAAAACCATGCATCACCTGGTTTTGCTGGCACACAGCAATTTCTAACATCTTCATAATCTGATTAAAATCCCCAAGTCCTCATGTGGACAAGATCTATGGTGTTTGATACAGGTGTCCTCACACAGACTGGTGCTTCAAATCTGGACTCTGGAGTTGGGTAGTTGGGTCTGAATTCCATCTCTCTTATTTACTGATTATGGACTGGAACACATAACTCAATCTTTCTATATATCTGTTTCTCCTATAAATTAGATGTAATAGTGCAGCCTTTCTCATAGACTTCTGCTGGGAATACAATGATGTCATTCTCATGAAACACCCAGCACAGTCCTTGGCGAATATTAGGCACTTAGTAAATGTCCACTAGTGTTAAAATGTTTAATGACAGCTTCATTTGCCGGCTGTCCAAAACTACTAATGTCTGAATAGAATAAGTTTAGCAGAAGAAGAAAAGACTCTGACCACAAACCTCCCTCTTCTTGATATAAATGAATCATTCTGTTGTTAAAATGAAGCTGAGACTTTATAAACTTCAAATTCAGTATTAACTAAAATTTATATTCACTTGAGTATGTGGGACTCTGAATTTAATCTTCTAGTTTTAATGTAATTCAATTAAGATCCTTGAATCCTATTGACTTAGTGTCTGTCTCCCTCCAGAAACCCACCGCTTGGTCCATTTCTTGTCCTTAAGTCTCCCAGTGTTAAGAGCTTTCAGAATCTTCCATTGTATCCACTGAACCTTCTCTCATTGTACATAGGCCTTCCTTGTGTTGTTTTAATGGCTTCTTAACAATTTCCAACATTCTCATGTACAAGTACAACCTAGTCCCAACCTCTGTACACCATGTCCTTCACAGACCTCTCTGTGTATCTGTGCTTCCTCCCTAGGCCCATGTAAGAACATGTTGAGAGGCTCAGAAGGTATGCTAGACCCTCCATTCCCTCTGTTGTGTTCCAGGTTTTTCATCCAGTCCCCCTTCCCTTTGGCTGATGCTCTCCAGCCACACTGTGTTTATTTATTTGGTGGCCCTCTAGCAGATTCAATGGGGACAACACCATAAGTTATGCCATAACTAGGGCACCTTGAACTTCCTTCACCCTTTTGATATCCATGTCCATTAACTCCATTCTGCTTCAGGAAACTCACTCAGTGTCATACCTTAGGTTTTGCTTTCTTCATTCTGCCTGGAATTTAGTGTCTGACCATTCATTTCAACTTCCTTACCCTATTCTGCACCTGCACCATTGTCTTTCAGATCTGCTTTCATCTCAACTTATTTTTCTTTTCCTATACGGAGAGGCCAAGGGAAATGTATAAAGGACACAGGGTCGAAGCCAAAGGGGGGTAGGATCAACAGTGGGAGGTGGGGATGTGTGGGGTGGGCAGAGTAGGGGAGGAATGGAGACAATTGTACTTGAACAACAATAAAAGAGAACTGCTTAGACAAATGTATGTGTGATCTTAACTTTCACATGTTCTTTAATACCTTCCTGTCTAATTTTGCAACATGGTAGTTCCAAATGTATCTCTCCAATTAATATTAAATTTGATATTCTGTCCTGACTTCACTGAAAGGTTGTTGGCCCAGGCTTGGACTCCACTGCAGCATCTGTGTTAGGAAGCAAGATGTGTGTGCATGTCTGTCTATGTCTGTGTATTATGTATACATTTGTGCCTGTGTGTGTCTCTGTGTATCTGTGTCTATGCATGGTCTGTGCCTGTGAGTGCCTGTTAGTGTCTCTAAATGTATGTGTGTCAGTGTGTGTCTTTGAATGTGTGTGTTTATGTGTCCGTATATGTGTCTTTGTGTATCTGTGTGTATGTGTATGCGAGCAAGTGGCAGACCTTGAGATGACAGGCAGTTTTGAGTTGGTTACTCGAGTCAGTCCATTGGTGCAAACTCACTTGGGGTGTTGACACTGGGAAATAAAGTGCACATGTGTTATGCAAAGTCTAAAGAAATCCAGGAGAGCAATGTGTCCTTTCACTTCATCTTTGGCTGAGAACCTCTCCAAACATTTTATAGGACTGAGATCCCAGAGCATGTTACTAATTTACAAGTCTGTTTACTAAGATAAAAACTAAAGACTGATTTGACCTGAGATGCTCAGGAAAAAAAAAAAAAACAGCAGATGAGAACATGGCTGAAGTCTGAGCATTAACTCTTCACCCAATGGCGTGTCTCACCATTGACTCAGGTATAGGAATGACTTCTCAACTAGACTTCTACCTTTTGAGTCAGCCCCTCACTGACTCCAGAGCCTTCTTTGTATGAAGAAAACTGATAATTCTGTATCCAAATCATACTGGATCTAGGAGTGGTTCTCATAATTAAACTTTCACAGAAGCATCTGAGGAACTTAGAAAATGATGATGTCTGAAGCATATCCTACAGATTTAGATTCTGAGCTCGCCCCAGTAATTTGCCCTTAATTAATTAGGCATTCTTTGTTTCTCTATTGCCACTGCTGCCAGAATCACAGTTTGCAAAACACTGACCTCCATAATGATGTCTGAACTTATTTACATAAAATGAGAGATTTTTCAAAGTCCATGCTTTGTTATCATTTTCTGCTATCATCCTTTAAACATCCTGGACTTGCATAGGACTATATTCCCATGTTCTCCTTCCATTCCACATGCATCTCTACATATGTGTATGTACTTATATAGACAAACATACACAAAATGTGCCTCAATATATATTGTTTATATCAAAATTGTTTTTAAAATAAAGAATTCTTTAAATTCTTTACATCTTTTTCTTTCCCAAAGCTAATGTTAAACTAACGAGATATTTAGGCAGCCAGATGGACATTGATCATAAGGGCTTTTGAGACTGTATTTGTAAAACCTCCATCATTTCTAAGGAGTCTTATCCATATCTTGACTTCACTCTAACATTGGCTATGAAAAATTGGTCTCAATTCAGATGTAGTGTTTAGGTCATATAAATTCCTTTGTCTTCTTTTTTTTAGAATACAGCTGGCTCATGCTTAAACAAAATCTTAAAGGCAGAGTTCTTAGTATAAATGGATTTAGTCAGTCTTAAATCAGTTAAAAATTCTTTCCTTGACCCATTGTCAATGTCTTTACCTGTTGCTTCAAAATATTAAATTATAAATTTTGCTATAATATTTCTAGCATTTCCTATTTTTTTAATTTTGTTTGCTCACACATACAGGGTGAGGTAAAAGTAAGCTTACAGTTGTGAATATATAAAACTAGCATTTGTTCTTATGTTATTATTAATTATTATTTTTCATATTAACAACTGTAAACCTACCCTTGCCCCACCCCTGTACCCACTCATATGCACAAAAGTGCAAAAAATACATACAGACACATATAATATATTCACAAGTTGAAGGGAAAAATGGAAAGTTACCTTTTTATGACATAATTACCATGGGACCCTATACTATAAACTCCTAATTTATCTGACACACCTGAAATTATACGTGAAAAAAATTAAGTGTTGGTTATGCCTACTAAAACATTATGATTCAGAATTCACAGACCACCTTAAGGTAAGATAGACAAACACTACTTTATGGGAGAAAGTGCCTATTGTTTAATTTTTCTTTTTTTCTACATTCTCTTGGACTCATTTTCACATGAAACATTTATAGTTTTTTTTTCTGTTTGTTTTAAGGTAATTTATGACCACTTTTCTTTATCCAAGGAAAGCCAAGCAAAGCATAACAAAACCCAAATGCTTTTTGACAGGAAAACACAGAGTGCCTGACTGAGAGGAAAGGAGGGGCAAGAAGAGGCATATTCTGTGGTTTAATGCTTCAGGCTTACAAAAGCGTGGTGTTGGAATGGTAATTGGATTTCTGAGCATTGCTTTTGAGAATAGACTGCTTAAATCATTGAAAAGGAAATCATTGCAGAAAAGAAGCAGTGAAGAATTGCACAGGCTGGCTGAGTACTTACAAAACGAGAATAACATAAGGAACAATGGAGACCTGGTGTAGTGCTGTTGAGATTTGACATCTTTACAAACTTGATATTGTAGCTGGAGTTTTGATCTTTATTCCTTTATTGAATAAAGTCCCAGTGCATTTTGGACCACTAACTTAAAAGAGGTCTGAAATAAATTAGACCTTTTAAATGCTTTTAGAGAAAAAAATACATTTTTTTCTCCATAAGCTACATTATACTTCTGTATGAAAAAATAGGTGTCGGCAGGTATACGTCTCTGGTTTTAGTTTCTTTCACATGCTTATGCTGAGACAGTGGGATTACTATTCTTAAAATATCAAAAGATTCCTGTGTCCTTGAGCCTTCATGTGGAATGATTGGCTGGACATACCTTAAACATTTACAAACAATTTAGGGGAGTTAGGTGTTGGAGGTGGGGGAAAAGGTGAATATTAGCCTTTTAAAATCTCCAGTTAAATTCCCATCAGCAATTTAAAGGAATACATTGTATTGAGTGGATTGATGGAGTTTAAAACATGTCCCCTAGCTCTCTTTTCAAAATTGCTGAGATGCTACCCTTCATATATGAACTTTGCTTATCTTTTATTTTCTCCCACATGCATGCTCACATGCACACATGCACATAATATGCACGCCATATATACATCGCATATATTATATATATATGTGTGTGTGAGATATATATTATATATATTAGATATATATGTCTCAGGTGAAGCAATTTGAATGGAATATATATAAATGGGAAGTTACTTTTAATCACATGATTACTATGCAACCCTCTATGTGGAATCTCCTAATTTCTTTGACACACTAGAATTTAAATGTGAAAGAAATTATGTGTTGGTTATGCCAAGTAAAACATATTGTTTCATAATTCCTAAACCACCTTGAGGTAGGCTGAACACAATGTTAAGGAAGAAGTTGCCTATTGTTTTCTTTTTTATACATTCTCCTGGACTTCATCTATAAAGTTTTGGGTAATACTCTTCCTTCCCATAACTTAATTTTGTTGTTTTGACTTCAAATTTTAATATTTTCCTCTAACAGAAGCAGGAGAAAACAATAAAACATAGAACATAGATTTGCAGGGGAGTTTGCTAAACAAATTGATTTATTTTTCATGGAAATACACAATGTTTATTTTACTTACCCTTATTAAATTTGCCACAGAAGGCACATATGTTGAGTGCATACTCTATGCTAGACAATTTGCAAGTCACCTTAATCACATGTTGAATATATTCCTCATGAGAACTTTTTCTTTCTTTTATAGTGAGGGAGTGGAAAACCCAAATGGTGATAACAATTTCTCAGGGACACCATCGTGAGGATTCCAAGCCAGTCCTATCTGACTCAAAAGCATATCTTTCCCCTATCATGAAGTCATATATTTTAAGCATGAGTTATATTTGGACACAGTATTGTCCTTGGGAAATATTCATTGCTTTCTGGAGTCTTTTCATTTCTGTGCTCTGCTGTTAAGTTGAAATGCAAATGTACTCTTTTTGTTCAAAGAAAGGAAGGAAAGACATAATGTGGTGATGTGCAGGGATCAGAAAAGCATTCTTCCTCTGCACCTGAGACCTGGCTTTATAGACATGATAGGGACTGTGGTGTGCATTCTGGTGATGTGTGTGATTTTTGCCCCAGCAAAACTCAAAATGATTTCATGAAAAGATTTTCAGGAAGAAAATTGTAGAATTTGGAACCTTCATGTTTTATCCATGAACTGTCACTTCAAGCCAGGCTTTGTTTAAGTGCACTAATAACCAGCCTTAGATACCCATTTGAAGCAAACATTTAAATGTAATTTTTTCCCAAAGAATATGTTTGTGCTTCCTTACTTACCAAAAATATTTTGAAGTATAAAATCAAAATTTGTCCCGGGTGGGGCAATGTTTCATACATGAAAATATTGTGGGTTTGATCCCTGGTCAGGACACATACCTAGGTTTCAGGTTTGATTCCAGGTCAGGGAGTGTACTGGAGACAATGTATCAATTTTTCTCTCTCACATTGATCTCTCTCTCTCAAATGAATAAAAATATGCTCAGGTAAGTATTAAAAAAAAATAAACAAACTAAAAGTAAAATAAAATAAAATTCATCCAGTTACAAAAAAAGCTTTATTGCTTATAACATTATACAACACATGACATAGATGTACTTTTTAAAGTAAAATTATAATAGTTTCAATTATTAAATATTGTGAGTAATATTTTTAAATCTCTAGGTATATTTATAATATATGAACAAAACTGTTAATAACTAGCTTTCAAAGCAGATTACAGTAATGAGGAAAATATGTCTAATGTAACCTTTTATAATTGGAGGTAATTGCACTTCTTTCTCACTGTTCCCTGAGCTGGGACAGTGCCTGCAACACCTTCTGGGCAACATGTCAGAGCAGACACATTGTGAACCTCAGAACCACTCAGCTGAGTTCCATGATATATCATCCCCCTCTGTGTGATGTTAGGCTTCTCAGTTATGAATTTCTTTTCTGCAAAGGAGGACATTAATGCTCAGCTCATAAACATTGTGGGAAGGATTAACTGACCAATGTAGCACTGTGATAATGGTGGCTGGCACAAACTAAGTACTTAATTGTAAGTCCACTGTCCTTTCACTTTACAAGCATTGGCACAACTTGTCCTCACAACAGCTGATTAGGTTTATTCAGCCACCTCCCTTTATAAATGAGGACACTGATAGGCAGAGGATCAAACCAGCCCTGGATGCCAGGCATTTGACACCACAAACCAAAGTACCAATACAATGTGATGACTCCCACCAGCTACAGCTAAAATTTATTTATTTTTAAAGTATCTCTATCTAGGTATTCATGTACCTATGTATCAGTTATGTGTTAAATTATTTCCCACAAAATGATATGTTTAAATCCAATGCCCCAGGACCATAAAATGTGACCTTATTTGGAAATAGGGTCATTGCAGACATAAGGGTTAAGGAGAAGTTACCCTGGAGTAGGGTCGGCTCCTCATCTAGGATTACTGGTGTCCTTGTAGTAAGATATTGTGAACATACAAAGGAAACATTATGTGGAGATGGAGACAGAGATGATGAGTCCTCTGCGGCTGCAGCAAGGATTTCAGGCCATGAAGAGCTCACAAGTTGAGGAAGGACCTAGAGTCTCAGGGAAAATGCATTGCTGACATAATTTCGAGCACCAAAGCTCCAAAACTGTGATATAATAAATTCTTGTTTTAAGACAGCTGGATTGTTAGTTTGTGGTATTTTATTAGGGCAGCTCTGGGGAACTAATACTTAGCAATCACTTAATATTTATATACACATACATATACATATTATATACACATGTGTATATAATATGTATATACATATATACACACAATCTATATAATATGTATATGCATATACATGTATAGTTGTGAGCAAAATGTCAGGTATAATAATCACTCATTAAATGTGTGTTCCTAATTTATATAAAGCAGTAATATAGGAATCTGTGCTATAGAAATTAAAAAACTCTTTCTATATATAATTTTCTAAAGATAAATCTATGAAACTTTGGGATTCCAGTATACCCCACCAGGAGACAATTAGTATATCTGTAGATAGAAGTGTTTCTTTTCCCTTCAGCCAAGTAGCAAACATACCCAGGACTTACCCTTCATAATTCCTATAGCACTTACAATTTATGGCACTCAGATGAGCACTAAACTCTGTCCTGTCACATAGTATTCCTTTTATTTCATATATATTATTTTCTTTTTGCATTTGCATTGCAAATTCTTAAAGGGCAGGGTTTATATTTATACATTTGATAAATATGTAACAACTAAAACAGGGTGATGTTATGCATGGTATATAATATATTTTTTCAAATTTTAAACCTTGGCAAGAACTATTCTTTCAATCTGTGGTACTGACATGGTGTAGTTGTATGTGGGTACCCCTGTTGTTCAGTTTGCGGGTGTCTTCCATTCACAAAGAGAACCTTGAAGGGAAGTACATCAGTTTGTTGGGCTGCCATAACAAAGTGCTGCATACTGGGGGCTAAACACAGAGATGTATTGCTTCAAGTTCTGTAGGCTGGAACTCTGAGGTCAGTGTGCAAGCAGAATTGGTTTTTGAGAAGCTACTCTCCTTGAATTACCAAAGGTGGGCTCCTCATGTGTTTTCACATCAACTTCCTCTGTGCATAGCTATGTTCTAATCTCCTCTTCTTTTCAAGAGATCAGCCATACTGTGTTAGGGCCCAACCTAATTACCTCATTTTACCTTAATTACTTCTTTAAAGGCCCTGTTCCAAATATTGTAATATTCTGATGCCCTGGAGGTTAGGCCTTTAACACATAAATTTTAGGGGGATGCAATTCAGCTTAAGCCACAAGGCATGGGATACCTTTGTGTCTGTACACATTTTCAGCTAAGGACCTAACTAACTAGAAACCCTGTGAAAAATCTGAATATGAAATTGATATGAGTAGCTAACACCTTCTTTAAAAGTAAATGTAGTACAATCATAAACAAAGTCAAAGTATATTAGTAACATAATTATTTGTTCACATGGCAATTTTCTTGAGTTAAGAACATAATATAATTAACTTATGAAAAATTTGATATTTTTAACGTGTATTTTATTGAAATACCTAACCAAATAGGTCATTAATTTTTTTTAATTTTACTGTATTTTTTCCCATTGCCATTTCATCTCCTTACATTCTCCTCCCCTCAGTAATCACCACACTGTTGTCCATTTTCATGAGTTCTTTTTCTTCTTGGCTCAATCCATCCACTCCCTAACCCATCCCAGCTGTCATCCTGTTCTTTGTCTACAAGTCTGTCCCCATTTTCTTTATTAATTCAGTTTGCTCATTAAATTCCACATGAGTGAAATCATATGGGATTTGTCTTTCATTCACTTGGCATAATGTTCTCCAGGTTCATCTATACTGTTGCAAAGGGTAAAATTTTCTTCTTTTTTATGGCTGAGCAGTATTCCATTGTGTAAATGTCCCATAGTTGTTATATCCACTCATATACTGATGGACATTTGGGCTGTTTCCATACCTTGGTGAATATAGATAATGCTGGAATAAACATAGTGGTGCTTATCTTCTTTCAAATTAGTGTTTTAGGTCCCTTTAGATATATTACAAGAAGTAGGATAACTGGGTCAAAAGGCAGGCCTATTTTTAATTTTTGAGGTATCTCCATACTGCTTTCCACAGTAGTTACAGCAATCTGCAGTCCCACAAACAGTGTAAAAGCTTTCCCCTTTCTCCATATCCTTGCCAGCACTTGTTTGTTGATTTATTAATGATAGCCATTCTGACAGGTGTGAGATGATATCTCATCGAGCTTTTAATTTGCATCACTCAATTGATCAGTGGTGATGAGCATCTTTTGATATTTCTCTTGGCCATCTGTATGTCCCTTTTGGAAAAGTGTCTACTTAGGTCCTTTGCCCATTTTTAATTGCTTATCTTTTTGATGTTGAGTTTTGTAACTTCTTTACAAATTTTGTATATTAACCCCTTTTCAGATGTATTGGAAAATATGTTCTTTTATTCTGTGGGTTATCATTTTATTTTGTTGATGATTTCCTTTGCTATACAAAAAATTTTTAGTTTGACGTAGTTCCATTTATTTATTTTTTTGTTTTTCTTGCCTGGGGAGATATATCAGATAGAAAAAGCTACGAGCAATGTCCAAGATTTTGCTGCCTATATTTTTTATATCAGTTTTATGATTTCAGGTCTAACATTTAAGTCTCTGATCCATTTTTAATTTATTCTTGTGCGTCATATAAGAAGGTGGTCTAGTTTTATTTTTCTGCACATTTCTGTCCAATTTTCCCAACACCATTTATTGAATAAACCATCTTTAGCCTATTGTATATGCTTGCTTCTTCTGTCAAACACTAATTGACTATAGAGGTGTAGATTATTTATGGGCTCTCTAGTCTGTTCCATTGATCTATGTGTCTGTTTTTATGCTAATACTGTGCAGGTTTGATTGTTATAGCTTTATAGTATGTTTGATATTAGGTAGTATAATTCCTCCAACTTCGTTCTTCTTTCTGAGGGTTGTTCTTATTATATGGGGCTTTTTGTGGTTCCATATAAATTTCTGAAATATTTGTTTTAGTTCTGTGAAATACATCATTGGAATCTTGATAGGTATTGCATTGAATCTATGCCTTGGTTAGTGTAGTATGGACAGTTTAATGATACTATTTTTTCCTATCAATGAACAAGGTATGTGCTTCCACTTATTTGTATTCTCTTCTATTTCTTTCTTCAGTGTCTTATAATTTTCTGAGTACAGGTCTTTTACATCCTTGGTTAGGTTTATTCCTAGATATTTATTACTTTTGTAACAATTGTGAATGGGATCATTTTCTTAATTTACCTTTTGTTAATTCGTTACTGCTATATAAATGTAACTGATTTCTACATATTAACTTTGTATGCTGCCACATTGCTTAATTTGTGTATCAGTTCTGGTAGTTTCTTTGTGGAATCTTTGGGTTTCTTATATACAGTATCATGCCATCTGAAAATAATGACAGTTTTACTCCTTTGTTTCCAATTTGGATGCCTTCATTTCTTCTTCTTGTCTGATTGCTGTGGATAGGACTTCCAGTACTATGTTGAATACGAGAAAAATTGGACATCCCTCTTTTGTTCCATATCTTAAAGGAAACACGTATAATTTTTGCCCCTTGAGGATGATGGTGGCAGTGGGCTTCTCATATATGGCCTTTGTTATGTTTAGGTATATTGCCTCTAATCCAACTTTGATCAGAATTTTTTTTGTAAATGAGCTGCTGGATTTTATCAAAGCTTTTTGAGCAGCCATTGATATTATTGTGTGGTTTTTATACTTCATTTTGTTTATGTGGGGAGTCACATTTTTTGATTGAAAATGTTGGACAGACTGCACATTCCTAGAATTAATCCCACTTGATCATGGTGTACGATCTTTTTAATGCATTGCTGTATTCAGATTGGCTAATATTTTGGTGAGAATTTTAGCATCCATGTTCATTAGGGATATTGGCCTGTAATTTTCCTTCTTTGTAGTGTCTTTATCTTATTTTAGAATTAGGATAATGTTGGCCTCCTAAAATTAGTTTGGGAACCTTCCCTCCTCTTGAATGTTATGAATTTTTTTGAGAGGGAGTGGTGTTAGTTCTTCGAATGTTTGGTTTAATTAAGCTTTGAAGCCATGTGGTCCTGGGCTTTTGTTTGTTTGGAATTTTTAAATTATTACTTCAATTTAACTAGGCACAATCTATCTATTCAGGTTCTCTGATTCTTCCTGACATAGTTTTGGAAGATTATATGTTTCAAGGAATCTATCCATGTCATTCAGGTTGTCCAGATTGTTGGAATATAATTGTTCTTAATATTTTCTCACAACCTTTTATGTTTTTTGGTGTCAGTTGTTATTTCACCTTTTTCATTTCTAATTTTACTTATTTGGGTCCTCTTTCTTTTTTTTCTTAATAGTCTGGTTAAAGGTTTGTCAATTTTGTTTATATTTTCAAACAAGCTCTGGGATTCATTGATTTTTTTTGTATCATTTGCTAAACTCTATTTGTTTATTTCTGTTCTGATCTTTATCATTTCCTTCCTGCTACTCACTTTCGGCTTTGTTTGTCATTCTTTTTCAAATTATTGTAAGTGTGAAGTTAGATTATTTATTCAAGCTCTTTCTTTCCTTTTATTTTCCTTTCTTTTCTTTCTTCCTTTTTTTATGTTTTTTTTTATTTTTTTGAGATAGACCTGTAATGCTATGAATTCTCCTCTTAGTATTGCTTTCCCAATGTCCCACATATTTTGGATTTTGTGCCCTCATTTTCATTTGTTTCAAAGTAACCTTTGATTTCTTCCTTGATCTAACTGTTGACCCATTAATTGTTCAATAACATTTTATTTAGATTCAATGTCTTTGCATGTTTTTCACTGTTCTTCTTGTGATTGACTTCTAGTTTCATAGTATTGTGGTGAGAGGAGATGCTTGATATGATTTCATTCTTCTTACATTTATTGAGACTTGTTTTGTGTCCTAACATGTGGTCTACCCTAGAAAATGTTCCATGTGCACTTGAAAAGTATGTATATTCTACTGCTTTGGGGTAAAATACCCTGCAGATATCAATTAAATCCATTCGACCTAGTGTGTCATTAAAGGTCCCTGTCTCCTTGTTGATTTTCTGCCTGGAAGAGCTATACATTTAAGTCAATAGTATGTTAAAATCTATGACTATGATTATATTTACCCAATTCTCTCCCATTTTCTCCATCAAGATTTGTTTCACGTATTTACATGCTCCTTTGTTGAGTATGTAAATGTTTACTAGGGTTATATTCTTGCTGGATTGTACCTTTTATCATTATGTAGTGTCATAATTGTCTCTTATAATAGCTCTGGTTTTAAAGTCTCTTTTGTCAGATATAAGCACTGCTACCCCAACTTTATCTTTCTTTCCATTTGCATGAAATACCATTTTCCATCCCTTTACTTTTAGTCTGTGTGTATCTTTCAATTTGAGGTGGGTCTCCTGGAGGCAGCATGTATATGAATCATGTTTTCTTATCCATTCACCTATCCTATGTCTCTTGGTTGGTGCATTTAAGTCATTTATATTTAAGGTGATTTTTGAAAGATATGAATTCAGTGCCATTTTGTTGTTAGACTATTTTCTTCTGTTTTTTTTTTTCCTTTCCCCCTTTCTCCTCCTCTTCTACCTCCTCCTCCTTCAAGCAAGCCTTTCAACCAACATTTGTTGCTGTACTGGTTTGGTGTTAACAAACTTCTTTAGCTTTTTCTTGCTGGGAAGCTCCTTATTTCTCCTCCAATTTTAAATAATAGCCTTGTTTGGTAGAGAAGCCTTGGTTGTAGGTCTGTGCTTTTCATCACCTTGAATATTTCATGCCACTCCCTTATGGCCTGAAATGCTTCTGTTGTGAAGTCAGATGACAGTATAATTGGTGTTCCCTTTTGTGTAACTACCTGATTTTCTCTTAT
>PVKM010031233.1:6482-17010 GCA_004027735.1 Carollia perspicillata | reverse complement strand
ATATTGCTATTCATGAACCCAAGGAAATAAACTTTGCAAGTATGCTCTTGCACCGTGGAATGAAGTGCATGTTTGGTGTGACGTGTGTAAGCCGTTCTCGTCTACTCGTTGTCGAAGGCCTGTGAAGGTTTTATTAGCTGCGGTGCACATGACGAGCTACAGAATCACTCCATCTCTGGCTGGGACATCCTGCTAACGAGTCTATTTTTATTCCCCACATCAGTCAGTTAGTCTGCTGCTTTCCAAACCCATGCAATGTTTTTCTGTTCTCAACCAACCACCAGAGGGGTTTCCATAGCCACAAGTGTGGAGAGTTGGGAGGGTGTGAGTCTCTGGTCCAGCCTTTCTCTGAAGGATTTCTCCCGGGAGTATCCAAATAGTTGTTCATCGACCCCCATTGAAATAACACAGTAGCTGTCAGTCTCTGTCATTAGAGGCTCCTTCTTTGTCTTAAGCTGACGTTTTCTCTTCAATGTAGCTGTCATCAATATCTTTATAGTTCTTGGCCAGAACCTTGGTTCTTCTTTTATTAAATTTACCCCCAATCCTCTCTGTTAACCATCCAATTTCAATGGTCTGAATCCATTCTTATCACTGAGGAAATATCTCAAAACTCAAGTTCTGCTGGTGGCTTCTCAGTGACAGCAATGTTCCTATGAGGGAGAGGGCCCATTGCCCCGCACAAGCCCCCTTTAAAACGATTTAGAATGAAGGTTGTTTTGAAAACCTATTTCACGTTGGCCATTTACAGTACGTTGGTGGGGTCTGTCTTCAAGCCGCGGGTGGGAACAGATCAGAGGTCGGGGATGTGGATGGGGGTGCATGTGCCCAGGAGCCGAGGTGTTTAAACTGAAGGCTTTATGCATCTGTTGGGTGGCACAGAAGAAGCCTATTGAGTCGGAAAATTCTAACCAAACAAATGGCTAGTTTCTGGTCAGGGGCGCCAACAGGAGGGCCGCCTTCCCCGGTGAATCCACTGAGGACTGCCTCCAGCCCCCTTGCTCTTGCCCCGAGCCAGGGCAGGCCCACACAGCTGGGTGTGTGTTGTGCAATGACTTGGTGGGCTCAGGAGGGAGAAAACCAGGCAGGAGTTTTCCACAGGTCACCCTCAGGCATAGGTGCTGGTTGGGGGTGCCATGCAGTCATTTACAAGGCCTTGCACTCAGTGCGCAAGCACCGGGCTGTCAACGTAGAGCCCCTGCAGAGCCCAGCATAACGGATGAAGAGTTCCTGCTTCACAGATACATGGAAGAAGGGCAAGCGTGTGTGTGTTGGGGGGGGATTGAGTGGGGGGTGACAAGGAGGGCGTACGAAGTGACGGGAGATCCCTGGGGGTCCACCAGCCCTTAAGAGAGAAGTTTAGCAGAACTAAGGATGGGGTTAGGCTGTAGATCTGGAATTTGGGCCTGAGTCTTCTGCCAATCAGCTGAGTGATATTAGGGAAACCACTTCACTTCTCTGAGTCAGAATCTCTTTACCTGTAAGACGTGAGGGTTGAGCTAGGGGGTCTCTAAGGTCTTCCAGTGCTAGCAACTTAGAGATTGCACAGTGTGGGAAGTTAAGGATATTCAACTCATTTCTCCCCCCATAGCCAAGCCTGCATAATGGAGCCCGACTCCAGGAACCGAACTCCTGAACATCAGCAGTACTTTCTCATGTCTCACTGTTCTTGACTTCTCTATTACTTATTCTTGCTCCTCATTTACCCTTGTTACTTTGAGACTTACCTGTCTTACTTTTTCAGTCTTGACTCTATGAGACCATGGTGTCAACATACAGGCATGATGTTCTTTGAGTGATCACAATTATTGGGCTAGAATTCATTAGAAAATTCATAAATCTCTCTACTCTGCCCGGACTGAGGTTTTTATGGTTTATTTCTAACCTAAGCTGCTGCCTTTTTGGTAGGTATTTATGGAGGCATAAGTCAAGGAGAAGCCATTCTGCTTTACCTTTTTGAGTATGAAATTATTAAACTACAAGCAAAAAAGAATAAAGCATACGCAAGAGTAGCAGGGAGTCCAAGAATGATGTCATCCTCCCACCACGCAAAGCCAGTTGGGCGTGTTTGGGCCTATTAGTTTTTTCGGTTCATGTGTGGGGGAAAGCTACAAAGGGTTTTTACTACTGTTATTTATATATATATGGATTCTAAGGTATATATACTTTAAAATCCATCAAAATTTCACTGAACTAATAAACCCAAGGCAGACATACTGTAGGACTTGTGGGGCAGTGAACCATAGTCTTTGAAAACTCCATTCGGTTTTGCGGGCAGCCCCTGGTGGTCAAAAGTTGTCCAGCTCTCCCGTGTGAGCCCAGAGCCACAGATGGACAAAACCTTTCTTAGAGGAAGAACAGACCAGCTCATTGCATGGTTAACGTTCTGTCCCAAGAAGGAAAGAATTTCAGCCCAAATGTAGCATTTCATGAATTGATGCATGGAAGTGAAAAAGAGGAAAGACCTTTTTGTCTGATAGTGTCAGGATACGAAGTCCCCAAGGAACCTCAGGAGGTAAATACAGAAAATTATGGACCTCAGAATGGTAGCAATTCTATTTACTAGAAAAAGAACACGTGGCTCTTACCCATCCTTTCCAGACTCACGAATTAGTGTGAAAATCTGAAGTGGAGCAGGGAGGAGAGCCTGTAACGTGTTCTGGTAGGTGGTTGTTTAACTTTGGACCATGGACTTCGATTTCTCTGGCACTGGGGCTCAGTGTAGTGGCCCAGGGCTCCTCCCCATATTCTCAACATATTGTCGTGTATTTTTAATTAATTGCCTGATGTGCGTGGATACAGCCTTCATGGCAAGGCCACAAGTTACTTGAGGAGGAGTACAAGTGTAACTCTCCCAATTTCCTCCGTTTAGCAGCCGCTGACCTGGCCGGCCCGGGACTCGGAGGGCTTCGGTGTCAAGAAGCCGGGGTGCTGATGGTGGTCAGCTTGCCAGACCGCTGAAGGAACCTGCTTGCTAGGGCCGGGAGCTTTTGGGGACACTGGAAATTTCCTCAGAACAAGAGCGACCAGGGCAAAATAAAGACTCCCTAGATAGAGTGCCTTTATTTTGGTAGCACCTTTATTTAGCGGGGGGAAAAAGGAAGGAGAGGGAGAGAAAGAAAGGAAGGAAGGAAGGAGAACAGGAAGGGAGAAGGGAGGAGGGGAGGGAGGGAGGGAGGGAGGGAGGGAGGAGGGAAGCTTTCAATGACTGGGCAACAGGCAATTCCTGGACCATTTTCCACCCTCCTGTTTTCCTGAGAAGCAGGGAGCATGTTTTCTCTTTTAAAAATATCTATCCCACTTGACCACCCCAACTCCCCACTGCTTCCCAGTAGTGCGCTCCCCTGGAACATGATAAACAAGCCCAGGGTTAAAGGTAGCTCCTCCCTCCCCCCACGGGAAGCAGCAGGGGTTCTCCCTGGCAGCCCACCTCTGCTCAGGACCTTGTCTGCCAACAAGTCGAATAGGATTCGAAACTCAACAATCTAAATACAGAACAGACACCGGGAACTTTTTTTCTTCTTCTGAGAATAACATATATTTGGAACAGAGTTCCAGGTCCAACCGTAAGCAGCACAGAAGCAATTAGATGCTGCCCCAGGAAAAAAAAATAAAAGCACGCTGGAAAGGAATGGCCTCCACGGGCCCCGCTGACCTTCTTCTGCTCCCCGTGTTTCTTACATTCGCATGAATAATGAGTGAATTTGAGACCGCTATTCACCGGGGCATAGATCTTTCTGCTTTTTATGCTCTCCGTTTGCTACGGCCATATGGTAGAGTAATTCTCTGAACATTTAGCCCTGGTATATTAACTGGCCGTTTGGGGTGGGAAGGGAATGTTAGGCTTCCAAAACTGCTGATAAAAGATCCTTGCACTTGGCTTAAATGCAACTCGCTCTTCCCAGATTGACAGAAGCAAATGGGATTAGCTTGGTGCTGTCTCCTTTAAGAGCAAAGCTGGTATCCTCGTCGAAGCTGAGTGCAGGGATTTGTCGATGCATATACTGGGGAACACGGACCATGTCCCTGACTGAAGTGGGGTGTCACTGGTTCTCTCTCATGTCTCACCCAGTGGAGAGCAGAACTGCCTAGATGCTCTTTCTCAGGGAGCTGGGTGGTACCCAGAGGCTTGACTGAACAGCCACAGGGCAAAGAGGCCAGTGTCCCAGGAAGCCAGACTGTCGGCGGAAGCCAACTGTACAACGCTGTCAGAATCAGATCAGCGAGAAATGGCTGGCCCGTCCTCACATTGCGACCAACTACTTAACTCCACGGGCAGAAATGCTCACCGCTACCATCCCAAAGCCTCTTCTTGCAAATTAGATTAATTGATATTTTCAGCCCCATTAATTCTCAAAATGGCAGGGCACTGAACTTTTTTATTGCTCCTTAGAAAACAACAACAACAAAAAAATGAAGATGATATATTGGCGTACTTGTCAGTTACCCCATGCAATAATTGTGACCTGCTGGACATACCACTATGCAAACAGAGCAAAGCCATTGGAGGCAGATATATCTTCCATTGTTGAGGACGTTGGTTTTGCCACTGTGTAGTCCAAGTGCATTTAATCACTAAGGTTTTTGGGCTTGCGACGTTGGCTAAATGTTGAGGCAGGACAGTCTAGCGAGAGTCAGGTTCCGTCCTCTTGAAACTTGGTGTCTCCGTATTTTTATGTAGTTTTATGAAGGGATTGACCTCGCCAAGGTTGGAAGTTGCTTGCTTTGTATAAACCAACCCTTCCAGAGGGTTTTCATAATTTACGGAGTGCTTTTGCTGGAAACACGGATAGCGACGTGCTGACAGTCCAAGCTGGCTACTTATGCTTTGAAAGCACAAAGATCAGAGTGGTTGATGGACTTGTTCAAAGTCATAGACCAAAGCTACCTTCGAGATGCTAAGAGGAGCCAGACTGCCCAGGGGTTCACTTTTGTCAGATGCCGACCTGATTGGGTCGAGCAGTGAGGAGTGGGGCCGGACGGACCGGAGTGCTTGGAGGAGCCCATGGGGCAGCTGTGCTTTGGATCCAGGGGGCAGTAGTACAGCCACGTAGCGGGGACCCTCCAGGCTTTGTCTGAAAGGACAACCAAGAACTGTTTCGAGGGCCCCCAGAAAGCTCAAGTCCTGGAGCAAAGCTCGCTGGGAACTTGAACTCATGAGAGACAGGAGATCGGGATCCGGCACCGGCTGGTTCACATGTCTCTCACCGCTCCTCTTGCTGACGTGGCTCGTTTGTATGGACTCAGTCACGGTGGCTGTGACTTGGATCCGGGGCATTCCGAGAGCGTCACAGCGTCTCGAGCAAACCCTGCTGCCGTTGAGTCGTGTGTGCTTCTGAATGAAGACAGAACGGAGTTTGGCTCCCAAAGGCCAGTATAAAGTAGCCATGCAGGAAAAGGTAGCTGCCAAATCCTGAAGCTTTTGATGGTCAGTGGGTTGAGCAGACTTTCTCTTTTTTTGCTGCTAACATCTTGGCAGAACCAAGTACAGGAGGGCAGGGAGCACCGTTCTCTTGTTCTTTCCAACTCGTCGGTGCATCGCGGTGTTGGAGCTCCTTTGCTTTGGCCCAGGAGCACAGGCATGGACTGAGAGAATCAGTTCGAACACTTAGGTGCTTGATATCGTATTTGGTGTGTCTCTCTAACTTTTTAATTTCCTCTTATGTTTTTCGTGTCCTCCCTAAATGAAGCCTAGAGTTCTGTTTAGGGCCCTAAATATGGTTCCCTAGACAGATGGATCTCTCCTTTCCACTGAATTCCACCGGATCAAGGTGGGGACTGATAGCCAATGGGAGTCTTCCTATGTGTTCCTTTGAGCTGACTTCGCAGATGCTGATGACCCTGCAGGAAGGGGCTGAATGACACCTCTGGCTTCTGTGGATAACAAATCAAGCCAAGGAGATACTGTTTTCTACTTATATTTATCTGTTTTTATTCTTACAGGAAGCACAGGTTTTTTGGACCAGAGGCGGACTGGTTTGAATACTTATGGAGTATCTGGGCCCCAATTTCCCATACCCCATTTCCCCTCCAGGGTAACGTGATATAGGCGGCCACCACCTGCACGAGTGGAGGGGTGGGGGGTCCGAGGCGCAGGAGAGGAACCCTGCAATTGCAACTCTCTCGGAGTTCATGTGGGGGACAGGCCTTTCCTGCTGAGCAAAGTACAGACCCCTGTGCTTGCTGATGGAAACAAACCTCCCCCGAGTCGAGAAGGGGAAGGTGCCCAGGGTGTGACAACCCTTGGGAATGTGAACAAATGGCTTCAGGGAGGACCCATCGGGTACTTCTGTCCTGGATAATCTGTCGAGAGGCAAGCAGAAACTCAGGGTGTGGAGTGAGACTCGTGGCACCAAGGGTGACGGTGGCCCTAGGCCGGGGGATATTGATGAAGTTGGAGTCCTGCTGGGGAACACCGCCCCAGAAGGAGAAAGCGGAATTACTGGTACTCCCAGTGATGGAGGAGGAGCATGGTGTAGTTAGTAGAAAGGTTATGAGGTTAACAGTTTTATGAGAGAAGGAAAAAGAAAAGTGAATGTATTAGAACAACTACACACGAGGCCCTGCATTCTGCATATGTTCTCTGATTTGAGCTGGTGAGCAAACGGAGACCTGTACTGATGAACAACCTTCAAGAAAAAAATACCGAAAACCCTGCCTGCCTGAATCCAAACTGCATGGTCGTCGGGCCTGTCCACGCTGGATGTGAGTAAGCACCTCTCAGGCCTTCCCTGTGTGACTGGGCGCAGGCCACTTGACCTGGGTGAGACTTGGCTTCCTCAACTGTAGAAGAGAAGTAAGGAAAAAGCATAGATTGGTCTGTTTTTGTTAGGCTGCTTACAAATTAGGCAATGTGCTTGCAAGTGCTTTATAAAGCCATATGCTGCACAAATGCTAGCTGTTTTTATTATCATGAAACCCAGTAAAATATTGTGATGACTTTAGCATTTTGCAAGATCAATGGTTTCTAATTGTTCACCATTTCATTTAATGCTCCAGTGAGCATCTTGGTTCATACTACTTTTTTCCTCCTTCTATTTATTTCCTTATATGTGGACACACTGAGAGGCAGAGAGAGCAAGTGATTGGGTAAGACCCCCCGGTAGATCGGCTTGCCCACGTTATTTACAACTACACCCTAACAACCGTGAGATTAAATATTGTTCTGTTCCGTAGAGCCTGTGGGCTGCTCCTTCAAATCTCATCTGTGCGCTGGTGGCTTCGCTTAGCTGTTGTTCTGCATCTCTAACATCTAGATTAATGAACAAGATCAACTTTATTTCAAAACCGGGGTGGATGGGTGTCGTTTGGAATCATGTTGCAATAAAGGAGGAGAATTCCCGAGTGGGATCCATCGGAGCCCGTGGAGTGGAGATGCCGAGTTGTCTTGATGTCTTAACAGTCTTGGCTGTGGAGGAAACATTAATCCTTCAGCGATGCTGTTGAAAGGACCAGAGGCCCCCAGGGATATGGGTGGGGCATGGGAGGAAGTGCTTTTCATAAAATTAAAAGAGAAAAAATATTTCATTCTGTGGTGGGTTTTCTGTGAAGCCTACTACATAATTTGTTTCAGCCCACTCTTCTGGCACCCAGTGGACGCTTCCTCCCCATCTCTAGGGGCTGGAAAAGATTGCAGTTTCCAAAAGTCACATGTCCTCTCTCCAGAGCCATCCCAGGAACGCAGGGAAAAGGCAAATCTGGGGCGTTCCTCACAGTGACTTTGAAAGATGGCGGAGGCCAACGTTTCCTAAGTGCTCGCCTCCCCTCCAGCTGCGGGCTGGAGTTCGAAGCCTGGAGCACGGCTCTGCATGGCCGCCTCATTTAGAGCAACAGACCTTGCAGGAGAAGATGGTGACGGACAGGACAAGGTGCCCAGCGGCATCCTGAGCCCCTTCTACGTGTAAGAACCCATGAGACAAAGGCCAGGCCCTGTCCATGTGTGTGTGTGTGTGGGGGGGGTGAGTGTATGCGCTCTAGGCACTTGCTATTTCTAACCTTCTACTGAAGTGTAATTATAAATACAATTGGCATATATTACTATTTAAGCTCCATGTTCCAGCTAATTTAAAAAACAACATGTAGGTCTATTTCTGAGTCTGTCGAATAGTGTTTAGCAAATGGTTGGAAATATAGTAGGCTTGGGTTTTTTGCCTTGACTCTCGAGACTCTTGGTGACCAGGGTCCTGCCCATGTCTCTCATGTCACCTCCCATCATGACTCTTCCCCACCACCCCCATGTCCTCTTGGCCTCCCCACTGCTCCTCGCACCCTCATTCGGGTTTTGGAATTCTCCTCTCCACATCTGTTTCTCACTGACTAAGGAGGTCCTTGTTCAAGAGGGGCCTCTTTGGAAACCCTCCCCTGACCATCTGATCAACTTGACCCAAACTATCCCAGTTACTCTCTAGTCCATTCCCCTGCTTCATTTGCTTCCTGGTACCTTGTGTGACCTTATTTTACGCCTCTCTTTACGTGGCGATTGTCTGTCTGTTCCTCCAGACTATAAGCTCCATGAGACACGGGCCCCTGTCTGTTTTACTTGCTGCTATACCTACTGTGTCTACAACAGTGCCTGGCACCCAGTAGGTGCACAATACATATATGTTAAATAAAGGAATAAGTGAGGGGGGAAAAACAAGAAAGATAAGGCAAGGCCAAAGGAGAAAATGTCAGAGCTATTTTCAGTGACATTATTCAATGACCACTTTAACTTACCACCCAGATGAAAATGTTTCTTGTTAGTCTAATGGACTGATGCCTTTCCTCTTGGTTGCTAAGATAGTCGAATTAATTGTGCCCCTGCTTTTATTTGCACCACCAGACTGAACCAACTCAGGTTGAAGATTGGTCCCTTTTCCCTGGGAGCACTAGCCCGCTTTATTTGTAAATGTTGGTTTGTGTATTTATTTTACAGTTTTACTTTTTATTAGGTTTTATGTTTTTAAGTAAACTCCTCCATGTACCGTGCATCTGTTTGCGTTGGCATCCACAGGCAACATATGTGTGGGTTTGGACATACAAGTTTGGGAGATGTTGCTGAGGAGAGCTGAGCTGCCCTGCACAGCTGGCTGGGAGCAGGGAATCCGACATGGAGGGCACAGTGAGCCGGAGAGAAGGCCAAGGGCAACGGGACCCTTCCTAAGTCTTTCCCCTCGACTCCCAGATCTTCAGTAGATCCTATTGCATTCATGGGGGTTTGTGTGCAAATAGAGAAAGCAACTTAAGGTCAGCGTCTGTTTCAGTGTTTCTTGGGAGAGAGGGAGGGTGTGCCTGGAGGAAGGAGGCCCGGGGACCATGCATCTCTGGGAATCCGCACAAGTCAGATGGATGCACTGGCACTGCACAGAGTATGGAGTGCACACCCAAACCATGTGATCCACGGGCCTTGTGCCTTACATATGTATATATATGTACAAGTGGGTCAACACAGAACGGCCCAAGGAGAAGGAAAACTCGCGCCATCGCTTTGGTAGCTCCAAGCACCATCATTAGAACAATGGGAATGGGTGAAGGGGTTGCTGCTGAGGCTCCGTTAGGTACAGCAGGCGCCTATTGGTAGGTCCTGCCGCAGCGTGATGGAATAGGACTTCAAAAGGGGCTGGCGTTGGGTTGATTTGCTCTCTGCTCCCATATTAGTCTAACCCTGGGGAGGGGGTGTGTGCGCTTCACGCCTGGCTTGTGATACTCAGACCCACTCTCTGACAGGCAGAGCGGGCTGGAGCCCTCGCACCGGCTGCTGGATCCTGCTCAGTTTCCTGTCTGTCTGCACCAGGAGCAGCTGAAGGCTGGACCCGGGCTGCTTTAGTTTTTCCTACCGGTTCACTGGATCTCGTTCTAGCTTGAGTTGCAGCCCCTGCCCCCTATTCATACGTTGAAGCCCCAACCCTCTGCGTGACTGTAGTTGGAGAGAGGAATTTTGTGGGGGTAATTGAGTTAAATGAGATCATAAGGGTGGGACCCTGGTCAGATAGAACTGGTGTCCTTCTATGAAGAAGACAAGACGCCAGAGCTCTTCCATCTGCAGGCACTCCCACCAAAGGCCGTGTGAGGACAGAGAGAGAAAGCAGCCGCCCGCGAGACGGGGAAGCATTCTCACCAGGCACCACCTTGGCGGCACCTTCCTCTGGGACTTGCAGCCTCCAGAACCGTGGAAAAGCAAATTTCTGCTGTTTAAGCTCCCCCACAGCTTGGTGTTTTGTTACAGCAGCCCGGGTTGGCTAATATAATCCTCTACCAGCAACATCCTCTAGTTCATTCATTGCACTCCAATAGAGAACGCCTCCAGGCTCAATGTCAGTTGGGTCCTCCTTTTCCGCTATTTACCCTGTGTTGCCATCCGGATTTTCATCGTTCTGTTCATCCACAGACTAAAAGTGTACGTGGACATGAATCCATTTTTAGAGCTTGTTTCTTACCTGCCTTTGTAAGTATTCCTAGGGGTGAAGAGACCTGGGTTCTAAGCAGGCACTGTCCTATCATGTGTCCACAAATAAAGGAACAGAAGAAGTGGAGGAATCTACGAGTGATC